>CM031081.1:19998848-20139802 GCA_018257905.1 Gillenia trifoliata | reverse complement strand
AAGGCTGGTCCTGGCCCGGGACAGTACAATCAACACCGTGTAAGCCTCCCAGGTTGAGCGTGCAAAAACATGCCACGGAGTATTTTTAATTAAAACAAAGTGAGGTAATTTCCCTTTTTGGGATAACCTTTAAACAATCAAAATATAAAGTATTATCGGGTGTCGTACCCGGAATACCAAGCGTACAACTATAATACGTAAAATACCAAGAATACGCCACATGGGTACCAAGGTATAGAAATACCAACTTAATGGTAAACTAGGTGAACCCAAAAATACAGTAGAAAATTACCATTTTCAATGTTCACCCAAATACGGCCCAAGGCCCGTCAAACGGGTATAAAAACCCAAGTGCGCAAGTAGGGAATACAAATTGATTCCCTAAAACCCCTTAAAATAGGGCCGGTTCGATACAAGTAATACACGTACAAAAATAATGCGGAAATTACCAACTTAATGGTATAATTCCCAAATGAAAATATAGGCCAAGGCCCTTTAATTTCCATGGCCTAACAAATTACCGAGTCGAACTAGTAAACCGAGTAAATATCATGAAGTACGAGGTCTATTGCTAATACGGGACAAATACCAATCTAAAGTCATACTAATAATAATAATGTGGGCTTGAAATAAGGTTTGCAACAAAGTAACAATAATCAACTTAAAAGCATAGTTAAAACCCAAGTTCATGTTTAAAACATATAAAACATTTAATTTGAGTAAGGAAGGGGCCCACTCACAAATACTGAAGCCGGGAAGTCCAAACGTACGTCCTCTGAACGCCACGGGTCGCCAATACCTATTTTTAAAACCCACAAATTAGTAAAGTACTCGAAATTACGAAGAAAACGGCGTTCGGAAATCCGAAAACGGAGTTTCGGGGTCGAAAACCCCAAAACCGCCGCCGTGCGCCGTCGCACGCGCCGCCACACGCTGCCGTTTGGCCTCACGCGCCGCCACGTGCCACCACGCGCCGGTGGAAATCTACCACGCGCTGCCACACGCCGGTCACGCGCCGGTGACTGACGTCGTTACTGTGCCGTCAGAGTTAACAGAATATTCTAACGGCGTTAGAATATTCCGTTAACGCCGTTAAGTTTAACGGACGGAATATACCTTTGGAATATTCCGGTCCAAACCGGGTTTGGACTGGGTTGATGACGTCATCACCGCTTTACTGACGTCAGGGCCGGGCCGGCTGATGTCAGCTCGCCGGTGACCTCTGCATTTTTCGTCCTCCGTGCGCCGCTCGCCGGCGGCGGAATCTGGAAAACGTGCCTGAATTTCTGGAAAAATGTAACTTCTTCAAAACTCAACCATTTTTCACAAAATTGGTATCAAATTGAAGCTAGTGAAGAGTAGAGTTCGAATTTACCAAGTAGGGACCCAGAAAGTGGCCTGAGGTGGCCAGAATTTGCTTCAAAAGAATCGGCCAAATTTTGATTCCGTCGATCTCGAACTGAAATGGGCATGCAAGGCCTGGGTTGTGATCCCAGGGTTCCCAGAAGTCCAGTGAGGTGGTTTCTGGGTTGGTTCGAGGTCGGGACGGCCGTGGCTGGTCGATCGAAGTTCGTCGGAATTTTTCGAGCTTCTGGGTTCTTCATTGTTCGAGGTTTCTGGGTTCAAGAGTAGCCCAGAACTGATGAGGATGACGATGGTGAATCACAGGGACCTAGTTAGGTCGAAGGATGGCCAAAGATTCGACGGCAGTGGCCGTGGGTGCCTAGAGAAATTTTCTTGGTTTTCTGCAGTTTGGTTCTATCTGGGTTTTGAAGGCAGTGCAGTTCACCAGCACGAAGCTGGTTACAGTGGAATTGAATAAGGCAGATTTAAAAAGGTTGGGTGCCTAGAGTAAATTTGGGAGTTTGATTTTCTGTGTTCTGCAATTCTGCGTACACATAACTTGTGTGTGTGGGTAATCACGGGAAAAAGGCAGAATGTGGTAGGTTCAGTTAGAGTGTGAAATAATGCACATTGAGTGCATGGTTTTAAAATGCCACAAGGATTCAAAAATTTCCTAATTACAGAAAATGCATCTCTGCATGCCGACAATGCATGCAAAAGAATGCAGGAATCTGAGTTGGGTTGCAGGCCAACTGGCCTTGCAGAAACCACGGGCAAAGCCCACAGGTTTTGGGTACTGAATTTGGCAATTTACTAAATTGCCCCTGATTACAACTTGTCCATTACAAGTCCGAATCAGGTCCCGTTCGCGTCTACGGGTTCGTATCGACAAGCACGTCGAGAAAATACAAGTGGAAGCGTCGTACGAGTTACGACGCAAAAGTCAACCGAAAGGTCAACCAAGGGCAAAATCGTCATTTCGCACCTCCGGGAATAAAATAGTATTATTTCCCGGTACGGGGTGTAACAACATTTCTTTATTTTGTAGGTAAATTATTTTCAATGCATTATTACATATACTAGGCACATTTTATTATTAATGTATATGTGCAAATAATTTACCTTTATTGTTATATAAAATATAGGTAAATTAATTTGAATCAAATAATGTCACATTCCGGACCGGCTCCGCTGTAACACGATATTGTCCGCTTTGGGCCACACCCTCACGGTTTTGTTTCTGGAAACTCACGAGTAACTTCCCAGTGGGTCACCCGGAATGCTCTAGCCCAAACTCGCTTAACTTCGGAGTTCCGATGGAATCCGAAGCCAGTGAGCTCCCAAAAGGGCTCATGCTAAATGGAGGTGGGCATGTACATATAAAGACACATCACCCCCTCTCCGTTGGTCGATGTGGGATGTCACAAATAACATTCCTTTATTTTGTAGGTAAATTATTTTGCATGTATTATTACATATATTGGGCACATTTTATTATTAATACATGTGTCCAAATAATTTTCTTATATTTTTATGTAAATTATTTTATAGTGCCCTTTCATATTTTATGTAAATCCTAAATATAAAATATGCATAATTGGCCCATAAACATGAAAATACTAGGCTAAAAAAATAGGCTAAGCGCAAACCGAAGAAGCGGTCGATATCGTAAATAAGGACCAATGAGATAGAAAAAAAGAAATCGGTATAGGGTTCGATTCGAATTCCATAGATACATGGAAGGTATTGTCTATAATGATAGGCAAATAAAATTTTTATCCAAATTTTGCGCCTTACCATGGCGTCATTTCCTACCATCGAGTTAAAAGGGCTTCTGTTTGATCCATATAATCGACAGCGATGTATGGATTCTCGAGAAGAGGAGCCGCGTGGTCCCTCCCGACTCCGGATCCCACGAGTGAATAGAAAGTTGGATCTACATCGGATCTCACCTCGAATCAGCCCCCCAAAATATCATAACTTGACTTGATATTATAGTAATATCACTGAATATTAAGTAGTTTATATTAAATTTAATGGAATTCACAAAATTTATTACAATTATCTTATATAAACTAAAATTTTTGTGAATATATTAGAATATAAAATTGATTTATTATATATATATTTATTATTAATTTATATATATTTATTATTTATATTAAAAATTATTTAATATTTAAAATTTACATATTAATTATTTATTGATGATCAGCCACACTGGGGACTGAGACACGGCCCAGACTCCTACGGAGGCAGCAGTGGGGAATTTTCCACTGGGAAGTAAAAGCCCGACTGAGCAATGCCGCGTGGAGGTAGAAGGCCTACGGCCGTGAACTTCTTTCCTAGAGAAGAAGCAATGACTAGATCTAGGAATAAGCATCACAATCCCCAGCCAGCAGCCGCGGTAATACAGAGGATGCAAGCGTTATCCGAATGTGATTGGGAAGGAAGCGTCCAGAGGTGGTTTTTTAAGTCCGTCAAATCCTGTGGCTCAACCCCGGACAAAGGTATTACATATACTAGTACATTTTATTATTAATGAGTTATAAAAGTAGAATAGACTACCTATATTGTTATAAGGTGGATAGGTAAATTAATTTGAATCAAATAATGTCACATCCCGGACAGGCTCCGCCGTAACACGCAGCATTGTCCGCTGGGCCACACCTCACGGTTTTGTTTCTGAAACTCACGCAGTAACTTCCCAAAGGTCACTCCGGAATGCTCTAGCCCAAACTCGCTTAACTGAGTTCATGGAACTGAAGCCAGTGAGCTCCCAAAGGCCTCATGCTAAATGGAGGTGGGCATGTACATATAAAGACACACATCACCCCCCTCTCCGTTGGTCGATGTGGGATGTCACAATAACATTCCCTTTATTTTGTAGGTAAATTATTTTGCATGTATATTACATATATTGGGCACATTTATTATTAATACATGTGTCCAAATAAGTTTCTTATATTTTTATGTAAATTATTTTATAGTGCTCCTTTCATATTTTCATTTGGCAAGAAAATGAAAAAATTAAACTAAAATGGCCTATTTGGCTAAATTTGAAAACAATTAATGTTCAAGAAAGTACATCATTAATGCTTTGAGCTTTATTTTTTTGCTAGAAGCATTAATCTCCAATTTGTTATATAATATGCAAATGAATTTAAAATTAATGCATTTTTTAGAATCTTTAATCCCTCCGTTCAATGTATACACCACTGTATGAGCTTAAAATTGTAATTTAGTATTTAGGCATTCAAAAATAGAAATGTATAGTCAAACATAATTAATGAATTTGCTTATGTGGAGCCTAATAACTGAGTTTTCATTTAGGTAAAAACTATATTAGATTTTTATGAAGAAACTTAAATTTTAGGAGTTAAAATTATATTTTCATTTTAGTTATTCAGTTGGACTTGTTCACAGTCTTGACTTTGTTGCACTAGTATGTAGTCTCCTTTTTTGTTTTCTAGTGAGTGTGAATGCAATTTTAATTGAAAAACTAAATTGTTGCAGACCGGAGGGTAATTCATTGAGGCCCATAAATATGCTTCCAAGAAAAGGCCCACATGGTGCAATAGATTCAAAGTTGCATCTCGTCAAGCTTACATTCCCCTTGAGTTTAGCTTTCTTTAATGATATGTACCATTCAATAAAAATAATGTTTTAAACCAAGTTAGATTTGATTTTAAAAATTATTAAATCTTTCATTTTCAATCACAATTGTTCGTTTTCTGTATCATTGAAGCAAAATTCTAGATTCTTAGAAGAATAATAAATTGATCAATCGTCCACATGCCTTGTGGATCCTCTACGATCAACGGTTAGGAAATTGCATGCCCACACG
The DNA here is from genome assembly GCA_018257905.1 of Gillenia trifoliata. NCBI lineage: Eukaryota > Viridiplantae > Streptophyta > Magnoliopsida > Rosales > Rosaceae > Gillenia > Gillenia trifoliata. Next base: position 20,134,611 of record CM031081.1, on the reverse strand, counting down.
TTAGCCGAACTTTGTATTAGGTTACTTGTGACCCAACAAGATTAACTCTAAATGATTTATGTTTTATATGTTGTTACATCTAAATTACACCATTTTGGGTTTAATGAAAAAGACTAATCCTAAGTGCTTAATCTTGGATCCAAGAACGCAACTCGTCAAACGTGTTTCTCCGCCCACCATTTTTACAATTAATTTATTACAAATTTCTTCCTAAACAATACAATCGACTCGATGTGCATAGGTTGAAGGAGAGAACTCAAGCGGCTAGGGGTGATTTTCAAACAAGATCGAAACATAAGCAACATTTCACTTCTCGTTTCAAAATTTCAACGATCGGATCACAATTTTCAAATTTAGAATATTTAGAATTTCCGAACGGAGTAATCTCAAAATTTGGAACATAATTTGAAAATTCATATAATTTATACATTTTTTAATATTACCGAATTTTTTCGCATGCAATTTATTGTTCATTTTTAATATTTGGTATATGCTTATGTGTAAATTCAATTAATTTTTTGATATACTAATTGACATCCCGACCCGATGTACACGTGGACACCCAAAAGTCGATGTGCTGGCCGACACACGTAGGGTGACGAAAGCCAAAATGAAGAAATAAGGAATAAATTGAATGAATTAATGAGTAGGATATTACTACAAAATTTCCACGGAATAGGATTAATAAATAAATACGTTTATCGTACGAATACGAAATACTGGAAAATTTACAACAAAGGGAAGTTCTAAACACCTTCATACCCACCGGGTCTCGACGTCGACAGCTCTAGCCACTAAACCTGGAGGGGCGCAAAACAGAAAGGTGAGTGGGCCATAGATAGTTTTGTAAAAACCTTTCCTTTAGAAAATACTAACCCCTCGCCGTAAAACAAGTACGAAGTTTCGGAAAACTGTTCTTGAAAACGTACTATAATAGTAGGTAGAAAGTCAAGGTAAGTACGGAAATATACTTACCGTCCAAAACGGCAGGAAGCTACCGTTCTGAAGGGAAATTTGTGGATTAACCGAGTTCATTAAGCAACATCATTAAGCATGCATTTAACAATTAAAGGCGGAAACATGCTTCTATGCACTTAAAACGAAACTTTACCCAAGAAAATTCAAAGCCTAGTAGATATGGTGAACCAAGACTCAAATCAAAACAAATTTTGAGTTGAGAAATCAAATACCTTTGTAGATTCCTCTTTGCATAAGCAAAGGCTAATCACCCATGGAGAGGGTCTTCATTCCAAGCTTCTTTGCTCCATGAACATTTTCGAAGGATGATCAAAGAATTGGTTTCTCCAAGTACCCAAAGTAGGGGACCTCTAAGTCTCTTCACCAAGGAGAGTCTTGATGAGAAGATGAGTGCCTTAGAGTGAGTGAGATTGCTAGCCCTACTCCTCTATGGTAGCCGGCCTATTTGAGAGAAGGGAGCATTTTCATGCTCACCAATTCCCCCAAAAGAAAACCTCTATTTATGAAATGTTATAAACTTGTTTTATATCATTTCACAATGTAGTGGCAAACTTGCAATTAAAGCAAGTTCACTACATTGCCCTAAATGGCCGGCCATGTTGGGTTCATTGGGCTATTGGGCCCTAATCTATTATTAGTCATTAAGTTGTCATACAACTTAAGTCAATGGGCTTGACGTTCGAAGCCCATTGGGCCTTGAAGCCCAAAACCAACCCGAGGTCTTTAACGAACTTATTCGTTTGATTAATTAACATATTAATTAATCATTCCCATAAATAATTAAACCATTTAATTATTTCTTACTCATCTCCATTCTACGCATCAAACTCTACCTTACATGGTGTGCGATCCATTAGGTTCCTTTTAGCGAGGCAGTGGAGGATTAGAACTCTTTAAAATCATTTGTGAATTGAAACTTACTTTCAATTCTCCCTTTAGTGATCATACACCTTTAGGGCTACCACAAACCATGAGTGACACCTAGCAGTATGTCATGGCTACCCAAGCTAATCAGAAGAGGTGGAGAAACCTATTCAGTTAGGATTGCAATGCAATACGGTCCTTCTCTAATACAATACTCTCGACCACATTGTTTGGTTTGATAGTTTATTCATGTCTACTATCCAATGTGATTCCTTTACTTATATGATTACCTTGAATATGATTTGGAACGACTTCCTAAATCTCATTCATACTCTGGCCAGAGATTCTTAATCATATCATAGAGTATTCTCCCTCAAACCGTTTGAAGGTTAGAGATCCCTTGTTGCGCATTCACTTGCCTCCATGGCTAAGTAGCTTAACCCCAACGATGCAGTGGACACCCTTGGATGGGGTGCCTTTGACATAATCAAAGATTAAGGACCTCACCACAAGACAACTGTGATGCCTCAGGTCAAAGGACTAATTTGCATTATCCCAACTATGAGTTCTCATGTGACATGAACATGAAAACTCATCGTTGATCGCGTTCAGTGAACTCATTCCATATTGAGCACCTACATGCTTGTCTTGGTGTCAGTTACACCAATGACTCGAGACTAGTCACTCTCCCTGAGAGAAGACATAACATGTACTGATCTTAACGGACTGTCAATGCCCAATTGGCAATCCTATTCATCAGGAACGTTTAGGATATGTCTATGATCGAGAATGGTCTCATGAACCTAACTTGTTTAGATTACATTCTACTAAGCACATATTCCTTGGACTTATTGTTTAAGCATATAACATTTATATGAGACTACTATAAACAATAATCTATGCCCTTTATATTAAACCAAATTAGTTTAACATGTGAAATGTCCGTAAAGTATCATCATATGATTGGTTTTAGGGCACATTTCCAACACGTTCGACATGAAAATACTTTACCAAAAAGTTCGTAAAATAAAGCTATACGGAAAACCCGTAAATCAAATAGTAATATCTGTGGCGTCAGTGAAAATCAGAGATAAGTCACAATCCAACTATAAGATAAACGCTCGTTTAGGCAGGGCAGACACACGAGTTCATACAGATATATTCTGTCATGAACAGGCTGGGTGTATAAATAATGGTACGCTCATGTACTACGATCACGTGAAGCTGGCGCATAAGCGCATCACAACAAGTTTGAGTCGCCCATGCGACCTAGAACAGGCTGGCACCTACTATGGATCCATAGTGAGCGTATCGGTGAGTGTGAACAATCACGTGAAGGCTGGTCCTGGCCCGGGACAGTACAATCAACACCGTGTAAGCCTCCCAGGTTGAGCGTGCAAAAACATGCCACGGAGTATTTTTAATTAAAACAAAGTGAGGTAATTTCCCTTTTTGGGATAACCTTTAAACAATCAATATAAATAAAGTATTCTTGAGTGCCGTACCCGGAATACCAAGCGTATAACTACAATACGTGAAATACCAAGAATACGCCGCATGGGTACCAAGGTATAGAAATACCAACTTAATGGTAAACTAGGTGAACCAAAAATACGGTAGAAAATTACCATTTTCAAGGTTCACCCAAATACGGCCCAAGGCCGTCAGATAGGTATAAAACCCATAATCACAAATAGGTACAATATCAAGTAATTCCCTAAAACCCCCTAAAATAGGGCTGGTTTGATACAAGCAACACGCGTACAAAAATAATACGGAAATCACCAATTTAATGGTGTAATTCCCAAATGGAAATGTAGGCCAAAGCCCACTAATTTCCATGGCCTAACGAAATACCAATACGATCTAGTAAACCAAGTAATTGCCATGAATCACAAGGTCTACCAACATACAAGATTAATACTAACTTTAAGTCATAACAATAGTGTAGGCATAAATTAAGGTTTGCTAACAAAGTAACAATAATCAACTTAAAAGCATAGTTAAAACCCAAGTTCATGTTTAAAACATATAAAACATTTAATTTGAGTAAGGAAGGGGCCCACTCACGAATACCGAAGCCGTAAAGTCCAAACGTACGTCCTCCGAACGCCACGGGTTGCCAAAACCTATTTTTAAAATCCACAAATTAGTAAAGTACTCGAAATTACGAAGAAAACGGCGTTCGGAAACCCGAAAATGGAGTTTCGAGGTCGGAAACCCCAAAACCGCCGCCGTGGGCCGCCGCACGCGCCGCCACACGCTACCGTTTGGCCTCACGCGCCGCCACGCGCCGCTGTGAGGTCCCACGTGCCCTCACACGCCCCCACCCGCGGCTGTGAGGTCACACGCGCCCTCACGCGCCGCCACGCTCCCGTGGGAGTCCACCACGCGCTGGTCACGCGCCGGTTACACGCCGGTGACTGACGCCGTTACTGTGCCGTCAGAGTTAACGGAATATTCTAACGGCGTTAGAATATTCTGTTAACGCCGTTAAGTTTAACGGACGGAATATACCTTTGAAATATTCCGGTCCAAACCGGGTTTGGACCGGGTTGATGACGTCATCACCGGTTTGCTGACGTCAGGGCCAGGCCGGCTGACGTCAGTTCGCCGGTGACCTCTGCATTTTTCGGCCGCCGTCTGCAGGCCGGAGTTTCGCCGGAAACTGGGATTTTGGCCGGAAAATTTCAAACGTCAATAACTCAGTCAAATCTCAACCAAATTTCATGAAATAGGTACCAAAATGAAGCTGAGAAAACAGGGAACATGAATATACCTATTTGGGGGCCCAAAATCGGCCAGAGTTGGTCGGAAAATCGAGAAATGTTCTCGGGTGGAATTTGGCCGATTCCAGAATCGTGGATCCTCGGTCAATTTCAACATGCAGGTCCAAACTAAGGTCTCTGGGACCTCGAGGAAGAGATTGGTGTTGTTTTTGAGTTGGATCGAGGTCCGATTTCACAAAACTCGGCCGGGAAAGAATCGAGGCCTCGTCGGAAAAAGTTACAGGTTTAGGGTTTCTGGTTTCTCGGGTTTGGCTGGGTTCCATGAGGCTCAACTTGCTCGAGGATGGGGATGGTGATCACATGGATGATTGTGTGATCTAGTGAAGGTCGAGAAATTGCTGGTGAGTGGCCTCGGGTGCCTTTAGTAAATTTGGGAGTTTGGTTTTCTGTGTTCTGCAATTCTGCATACACGACACTTGTGTGTGTGGGTAATCACGGGAAAAAGGCAGAATGGTGAGGATTGCTGTGTGAAGTAATTCACACAGGTAGTGGGTCTTTCAACACAGCAAAAGTTCTCAAATTACTCAAATGTTTCTCTGCATGCCGGCATGCATGCTAGAAGAGATTGAATTTTCTGTAACTGAAATGTAGGCCAACTGGGCTAACAGAAACCATGGGCAGACCACGGTTTCAAAATAATGCATGTGACAAATTACAGTTTTGCCCCTGAGCGGAACTTGTCCGTTACAAGCCCGAATCAGGTGCCATTCGCGTCAACGCGTTCGTATCGACGAGTACGTCAAGAAAATAAAAGTAGAAGCGTCGTACGAGTTACGACGCAAAAGTCAACCGAAAGGTCAACCAAGGGCAAAATCGTCATTTTGTACCTCCGGGAATAAAATAGTATTATCTCCCGGTACGGGGTGTAACACTAATACTAGTATCCTTATCCTTTTTAATATATAAGTGTATGTTTAATATAAAAACAATGAAAAAAATATATCCAAAACTAACAATAAAATATAAAAGTTGATTACAAAATGCATAATTTGAGTAAATAACTATAAAAAATTAGAATATTTCAAAACTTTTTTTGTCGGAATAAGTTCATATCACTTCGGAAAAATTAGGATCGGAATATTGAATTCCCTAAATGCATTCTAATTTTTCGAAAAGTATTCGAATTCAGAAATTTTACTTTCGGAATCGGAAACACCATTCCAACTTGCACCCCTAGGCGTGGTATCACTTTCTTTCTTTCTTTCAAATGACTTTTTTCACTTCAAGTATATGCTTGGTGGCTTTCATAGAACAAGGAATCATGAGTTGATTTTCCACCCCTAAAAAAGAGAGACCAGCAGCTACAGCCAGATGAGATAGATCCTCTTCCTCTAATTGTTAAACTTGAGCTCTAAGTCTGGGATCCTGTATTATTATTATAAATTTCTTTGCTGGCGGAGATGGGAAGAACTTATTAAAAAAAAAAAAAAAAAAGCAGCTTACAAGAGTGGTTTTAGTATATCTTGGAGGCTAAGCAAGAACCAGGGATGATAATTTGTAATAACAATTTTTGAAAAAATAGTTTTGGAAGGAACATCTATGTAATTAAATATTGTTTTTAACAAATTAGTGACATGAAGTCAATAATTTTTTTTTTTGACAAACGATAGCGTTAGTAAGTTAAATTGTTAATTGTTAGAGGAGAAAGAAAATCGGTGAGAATCGAACACGTACTAGAATGCATATGCATAATTATTTTCTGCCCCAGCAGTAAAGTGCGGTCTGCTTGACATGAAGCAAATATTAAAATGGCACTTTTTTTCATTTTCCGGTATATATATGGTAGTATATTCTTTTCTTTGATGATCTTCCTGTGGTCCAGGGCACCTGTAGCAGCATATCTTTCTAGGTAAAATAGGAGTGCACACATCAGCAGCCAGACAGCCAAAGCCAATGTTTGCAAATAGAAATTCTCTAAGACGACAAGTCTTGTGGGATAGTCGCGGATATGAGTGACTGGTTGACAAATTATATAGCGTCAATTAATAGGCTACTAACATTCTATAATTATCCCGCAAGATATATCTCACAGTGGATTAAAGCCACATTTTTGGAATATTATGATTGAGTCATGTTCTTTTGGTCACCAGGTGATCGATGAGCATGCATTCTTTAGTCACATGATAATAAAAAAAACATTAGTGAGTATGATTTTGCTTCAACTGTCTCAATCACATATATAATACTTTTCATTAATCTTACGACATCTAGAGCTGAAGAAAAGAACAAAATGTTAACTTCAGTCCTTTAGCAAGATGTCTTGAGTTTCATGCACGAAATAAAAAGAGAAAGTGTCATGGTGACAGAGAAAAAGGCAAGTTAAAGAATTTTTGGAGACCCCAAGACTTCTCTTATATTAGTTCACTTGAATTAGAACAGGTGCACTTTGCAGCTCTTAACCCACCAAGCTTTCAAAGAGTGGTGCAATTTTTAGCTTCTGAAATTCAAACACCACCAAAATTTAGTCTTAAAAAAAACCCTAATTCCTCACAATGCCTACTTCTGCATCACAGCCCTCACAAGCACCAAGATCAAAGTCAAATCCAATTAGAATCATTGCCATAGTCTTGCTAGCTTCAATTGTCATTTTGGGTCTTGTGGTGCTCATCACCTGGCTCGTTGTGAAGCCGAAACGCCTTGTTTACACCATCGAAGATGGTTCGATCCAAAACTTCAACCTAACCAATGACCACCTCTCAGCCAATTTTGATTTTGTCATAAGATCCTATAATCCCAACAAAAGAGTCTCCATATACTATGACTCTATTGGAGCTACTGTGAATTACAATGACCAGACTCTGGCATTTTCTGGGGTCGATCCCTTCTATCAGCGCCATCGAAATGTGACGCGCTTTGACGTCAAGTTCACGGCTCTCTCCGCTGCACTTTCCAGCTCCGTCTCTAAGGATCTAATGCTTGAGAAAAGATCAGGCAAGATTCAGTTTGATGTCTGGCTCAAGGCAAGGATTAGGTTTAAGGTCGGAGCTTGGAAGTCACACCACCGCACTCTAAGGGTTTCGTGTTCTCCGGTGTTGGAGTTCTCAAGGCCTAAGAATTTGAAGAGGACTTACTGTTATACTGAACTTTGATCAAGCCTGCGGCATGCATGCAATTTCAATGACTGATTTTTTCTCTATTGTTTGGGATTTGATTTTTATTCAATTTGTTGCTATGTTTGTCTAGTCAAATTGTTACAAACACTGTTTTCTTCATGTATTCCTGAACTATATATGTGTGTGTGGTCATTGCTGTGTATTGTTTTGTGTTGAAGTTGTCAGTTTTCTTGTAAGATCTTTGTTTGTGATATTTATTCAATTTATTTATTGTAAATTTGTAACCAATCCATATGGATTGATCAGACTGCTTCAGGGTGATGATATTTGTGATTGAGTTATTTATTTTGTTCTAAATTATGGACTTTGGTTCGAGATAGCAAAATGGCATAGCGTTCCTGATAGAAAATGACGATCCCTTCAGAAAAAAACTAAGTTATTCAAGTTCTTTTTACCAAAGAAGTCATGCCCTGACGGCTCGACGAGTCATCAAAGTGTGTGGGCTTTAGCCCGTACTTGTATATATGTGTTGACCTTTTTCTTGTCAACATTTTTGGATAGATTATCTTGTATCAGTTGCAAGTGATGTCTTGTTGCCAATGGATACTAATCCGCCTAATGCTGTATTGAATATGTGTCATCTTGTGATGACCAATTGAAGCAAGTTAATCAACCACCAAACTTGCTTCTCCATAAGTATTTTGTACTTGAGTTATTTGCAACCAATTTATAAGATCTTCAATATCATATAAATAAGTGAATGTAGACGCTATAAAGGAGGTTGGCAACCTTGTGAGAGCATCTTCAACCCTACTCTATTTTATGAGTAAGGTGGTACTATCCACACACCTCTTTATACCTCTCACATACCCTTCTCAATTTATGGCCGTCAGATCGAATGAATTGAAGAAGATTAAATGATAGAAATTAGCTTGAGGGTGTATAGGAGGTAAAAAGGAGTATGTGAATAGCACCACTTTTTTGGGTAATGTTTTGGCGTGGGACATAATTGGTTAATTTACATAATTGGTGTTATTTTAGATGCGGGAAAGTTAAAAGAAGGAAGCGCCATTTAATTAAGAAAAGTGATTGGAGAATTGGTAATTCACGAGTTAAAAAATTATTTGCTGCTATCATATCCCGAAAGCGGATGTTTTGGACTTTTCGGGTTGTTTGGATTAACGTAACTTTCGTTTGATATGTCACTTTTGAGCCCATTACATATGGATTCAAAGATAACAACAAGATCTACAAGACTCGTTGCTTTGCAACGAACCGAGTTGGAATTTGAGCCAATTATGTCGTTTAATGTATTTAATTCGGGTTTTAATATTTAAAATCTTTTAATTTTGTTATTTGTTTAATTCCTTTTCTATTTGGATTCCTAGGATTTCTAGGGTTAATTTACATAATAAATAGGTCATCTTGGCCTTAGATTTGTAATCTTATAATATTTCAATTGAAAATCTAGAATTTCTCTCAAATATTTGGTGTTCCAGAACTCTGCCCAAGAGTGACCGTTCGTAATTCTTTTATCTATAACTTCCGATGTGTCATGTTTTAGTTAAAAACACCATTAACGTAGGAACTCCCCACAACATCCTCTCTAGTTTAGGGGTTTTAATTCAATTTGAGACTTACTAGGCAAATGCAAAATCCTTATTAATGCTACGAGTCATTAGGAGCCAATTTCTTTCTCCTCAAATTCAGGAGCTGGAGAAATTTTTGGGGGCACAGGAACTCTCCACGTCATTATGGACAGATGGAGTACCTGCGAATAACCATTTGACACGTCACTCATCTATTTTGGTTTAAAATTTATTCATTTTTTCTTTTTCTTGGAGATTAATTAATTCTTTCTTTATTATTTCTGATTAAAATTCTTTCTGAAATATCTGAAAAGTTTGATCTTCTACCAACCCCACCATTATAATCCTCAATTCAAACTGAACCACTACAAGACGAAGAAGATGAAGCCGAATCGGAACCGCCGACTCACTGCGGCTGAGCTCCGCTTCCCGAGCCTCTCTATCGCAGCCGTGCTCTTTCGTCTGGGCTTGGCAACCGCGCAGATCTGCGACCACCACCGCGTTTTTCATTCAACGATCAAGCAAGATGGAGGCTGTGAAGGTCGAGACGATGCGGCGCCGTCGGTTTTAGGCTGTCGAGGAGGGTGGGGACGTTGATGGACGACAAGATTTCGTCGTTGAATTTGGCGATGTAGACGCTGAAGGTGATGATGTTGGGGTTTTTCTGGAGCACCGACGAGATTGCGGGTTAACGATGAGGAAGGTGGTAGAGGTTTTGAGTTTAGATCAGATTGTGAGGGTTTTGGTGCCTGTAGTTTTGATGATTAGAACTTGGGGTTTGCAGAAGAAGATAAGTTTTCCAGAATTTTTAGGGTCCAACTTCAGTGTAAATGGTACGTACTGTTAAATGGCTAAGATTTATTTGGGGCCCACTGCAAATTAATCTGAACCATTCAATAGTCGTACCATTGAATGGTACGTACCACTCAAGATTTTTCCGAATTTTTAAGATGAATTTAGAAAAAGAAAAAAAAAAGAATGAATTTCAAACAAAAAATAGATGAGCCACGTGTAAGATGGTTATTTGCGGGGTTTTCTATCTGTACGTCGTCGAGTTCCCCCTACCCCCCCACCCCCAACCAACCACAATCCTAAATAAGTAAAGGACAATACTTGGGTACTAGTCCGAATATACTGAATCCAATAATATAAGCACATCTGTAATTTAAACCTTTTACGTTATTTTAGTGACTAAACATCATTCTTCCTCTCAAACTTGTCCATGGCAGATTTCACCCCAATCCTTCTCTCCTCCGTCGACCCAGCACCATCCTCTCCTCCAACCTCTCTCCTCCGTCAATCTCAGCAAAATTCTGTCCTGCAACCACCATGCACAGTCAACCCACCCATACCCCTTCACCAACCTCTCTCCTCCTTCGATCTCAACCCCAATTCCTCCTCCAACCTCTCTTTCTCTGTCGAATCCACCCAACCCTAATCACTGCAAAATTAATTCATCTTCTAATCATTTTTTTTTTGTCAATACTTCTAATCATGGTGCTGTGAAATTGGGTTCATTTGGAAATTTGTTTTCTTGTAAAAGGTCTATTAATTATTCAATACATGCACAGATTGATGGCAATGGAGTTTAACGGTGGAACGGCGGAGGGAGAAGGTGTGGGTATGGGCAGGCGAGCACAAGGTGAGTGAAAGGAAAATGGGTGTTTGGTTTGCAGAATAAGGAGTTTTCGGTAGAGTGTTTAGAGTTGAAAGATGGACATGTGGTATTATATCATAGGGCCACTTAAGAGAGTCAATACATTGGGTACTGACTGTTCAGTACCCAAGTATTATCCAAAAGTAAATAGGAGTGATTTTCGAACTGACCGGATCACAATTTTTAAATTCAGAATTTTTGGAATATTTGGAATCGGAATAATCTCAAATTTTTTGAAATATAATACAGAAATTCATGTCATTTATATGTTTTTGAATATTATCGAACTTTTTTGTACATGCAATTTATTGTTTTTTTTTAATATTTGGTATATACTTATGTATAAATTTAATCAATCTTTTGGTATACTAGTATTTTTAATATATAAGTGTATGTTTCATATAAAAACAATGAACAAAAGGTATCCAAAACTAACAATAAAATATAAAAGTTGATTACAAAATGCATAATTTGAGTAAATAACTATAAAAAATCGGAATATTTTGAAACTTTTGTCGGAATCAGTTCGGAACACTTTGAAAAAATTCGGATTGGAATCCCAAAATGCATTCCAATTTTGAAAAATATTCGGATTTGAAATTTTCAAGTTTGGATTTGGAAGTTTTACTTTCGGAATTAGAAACACCATTCCAACTTGTACCCTACTCCTAAAGGATTTGTTATCCATGGAGCATGATAAAGAGTGATTGGAGATTAATGAGGCTAATTATTTTCTTATTGGACTAATGATCAACTTTAATTTTAGAGCATGCAATATTTAATTGAGCTGATATCGGAGTAGTTGATTGATATGACGAAGAGACAACTTTCATCCTATGAAGCCAGTTCTAACCAAGAATTGTGTTGTGCAAAGTTGGACAGTCCATAATATGGAAGACTACCAACATGTTGTAAGGTTATGCCTGAACTACCAATTTAACTGTTTCGATGGGTCGGACTGGGGTGCCTTCAAAATTGTGTAGTGTTGTCTTACTCCTATTAATGCTATCTAGAATGCCCATCTTCTCAGCTACATCCTTGAATAGAATAGAGACGCAGGATCCATTATCTATCAATACTTGGCTAACCATCGCATTGGAATTTTGAATCTTTATCACCAAGGCATCATCATGGGGAGAATACACATCATACAGATCTCAATTGGTTGTCCATCCGGAGTTGAGGTACTCAGATTTCTATATCCGAAGACAAGAACTTGAGTTTTCTGAGTGGTCTCGCGAGCGTTCTTCAGGGCTTTCATAACATGGCCAATCACTTAGTTATGGTGAGAACATAAATTTGGTTCTTTATGAAAGCACCAATTGTTGGAACCAAATTCCCACACTATCGCGCACTGAGGAGCTGTGCGAGTCTGACCACCTACAAGAAAGCAAACAACCGTGAATAACCCAAGGTACCGATGTGGTACCAGCCAAAGGCTCTCTAATAATCAGGTTATTAAGCAATATTAGAACTCAAGTAGTGGGCAAGAGAGCAAAGTAGGCGTAATATGCGTTACCAGAGATGAACCTTAGATGAGTGTATTTATACTAGTTGGGAGAGAGTCTTTTTAGGATATATAATTCGTATTAAACCAGGATAATCTTAAAGAATATCTAGCATAAGATATTGCTTCCTTTTAGGATTGTGATTACTTGTGGCGCACGCCCATCCCTAGATTGTAGAAATCTCCAAGAATATAGCAAACTCGTCTTATCTCCAGTCGAATATGGTTTCCATGTCTTGCAAAACAAGCATAGTCGATCTCATCGAGGTCAGCGGACCTCGCCTGCCATTCTAGAGCCTAACAGGATGTGGTGGCATAGTTGGTCTGTTTGAGCGGCTTGGTCTGATTGAAGCCATTGAGTCAATGACTGAACTTCTGAGGTATTAATATTCCAATCCGCCTTACTCTGGCCATGAAAAATTAATGGTCCCATATTGGACATCTAGGTTCGGTGCATCCTTGCCGAAGTAGAGCATACATTTCGATAGACCCCAGCCGAAGCTATATGGGTCTCTCGATAAACCGTAGCGGAAGCTGCATGGTTCTTTTGGTAGACTTCAGCCGAAGCTGGGTCTCTACCATTCGGCTTGTGTCCGAGCCACTGAGCAACGCTGAGCCACAAACCAGGTTCCTCAAAACTTGCCTCGGTTTGGAACGACAGCCGACGCCACCGCCCCATCTCTTTCACTGGAAGTCGAGATGCCCCTTTGGGCCACAAAGACCAGTCATCACAACGCCTCGTTGTCGTCACGTGATGGTGATCGTCTCCGACGGTAGAAGTTCGAGAGATTCTTGGAGAATCTCACTAAATTTGGGCAAACCCAAGAGTTTCCACATCCTCCTTGAGGTCGTATACCTCGCCGCCATCCTTGTGACAATGTCGACATACAAACCCAACTTCTACCATGTTTACAAGTGGTGAACCCAAGGCTCGTGCCTTGACTGAAACCAACTCCCTCGACTCAATCAAGGATGGTGGTGAGGTCTAAAGCCTTTGGCTCAACCCCAGAAACTCTTAGACACCGCCTGGTATGGTAGGCCTGGTTATTATGGCGAGAAGAGGTACCCAAGTGATTCGGTTGGGAGCTCTAGTCGCGAATCCTGCGATTTTAGGGTTTTGGAATCCCCTTGTTTTCTCTTCTTTCTCGATATACCCACACATATACATCAACGTCATAACATGTATATAGCATAGAACAATAATCATAGTATTCATGCCATAAAATAGATTAAGGTTTAGGATTACTGGATGTTGATGAAGATGGTGAAAGCTTTCTCGGGGTTTTCTTCGGGATCCTCTCCTTCTTGCAGAGATATTTCGTGCTGATAACATGTTGTAAAACTAACTTTGAGTGTTGATGAGAGAGAGAGGGTCGGCAGAGAGAGAAGGGCATGTATGAGAATTGTGTCTTTACCCCTGGCCTTGTACCTTTATTTATACTAATCATGATGAGTTTTCTTGCCTTACAAGTAATACAAAGCCTATGATAATTTGATCTCTAATCTTATTGGGATTTTACTTTAAATTTTCACAATCATATTCCTAAATAAACACACTATTTACAACATATATATAGAAAAAAAGAGTGTACGATTAAATTTTTGAAATGCTAATAACAATTTTTTATATGTATATATATGAGACATGCTTCATCCACTATAAACATAGTTGGCCTCAGAAGCTAGAGAGGAAATATATATTTACAGTTATGCATGGGGTCCAACCCTTTTATTGGCCACGTACTCTTTGCGTCCAACCCTTAACAACCCTGCAAAACACGTGGATATATATTGATGTGGTAGTTGTGTTCTCAAAGCAAAGCCATATGCCCCTCCACATTAATCCAGTTTTCTGCTTGGTCTGGTACTGCAAAGGAATTTGTACCATTAAGATCAAGGGACCGGAAGGGACGACAATGTTAAAAAGGAGGGGCAGGCTACATCAACAAGAAAGGGATTTGAAAGACGGATAACCTAACACATTTTTATGCACCTCTCTGTCTCTTTGTCATTGTCCATATGCAGAAATTAATCTGGCAACCATTTTATTTGCGTTATTAGTCTTTTGTTTTCCACATTTTCTTGGATTGTTGGTAAGGCCCCCCTCGAAAAGAAAAAGTGGCAAGGGGAGACGCATGAAACAAATTTGAGTAAATAAATCATTTATACTTGCTTTGTCAACCAAAGATGGTGAAATGACTAATATGCCTTTTTTTGTATTATTTTCAAGTATAATAATAATCAAGGACTATATTGTAATTTTCTATTAATTCACTTTCTCTTTACTCTCTATTTTTTTCTTTTTTTAAAAGCCAATATTATGACTTTTAATATATAGTATATATAGAAGAAAATGAATGCATAATGGATATTCTCCTCACACATGACACATATGTAGTAACATATTAGGGTTTAACCTCCCGCATCCCTCTTATTTTAAGTTTTAAATCTACTATCAACTAACTCTTGAGTGTTGACATTTCTTTTCCCTTATGTTATCAAAGGTCCAAATTAGGTTAAAATTATTGTCATTAGTCATTACTTCTCCTTGTCGTTTCACGAGGTTAGATTACATTTTTATTTTAGTCCTTTGACTAAATGCTCGAGTTCTAAATTAAACATTCTTAATCACTTGACCTATAACTTACCCAAAAAATCGTGAGCATTTTATAGATGATAAGTGAGCTACTGAGCTAGTGAGCGGCAGAAGAACGAGTTCACGTATTCTTGGACCCATGCATGCAAAGAGGTAAGCAGATGTGCCAATGCCATTACGATAAAAACAAGATGCATGCAGCAAAAGCAAGCTGTGGGGTTTGGCCTCAAAGCTAAATTAGTCGGGGCCATATATCTACCAGTTACAGGCAGAGCTGCATGTGGATTTCATAATGTGTACTACTTCTAAAACATAATAAATTATGACTATGTTAGTTAGTGTTTTTAAATTTCAATTCTAAAACTCAAAAATATTAGAAAGAAAATGAAATATTCAGTTTAATATCAAGGAATGTGGACTCGAACCTGAGTTGAGTTGGGGCTATGTCATCATGCTCATGTGGTATGATTACTCATAAAAAAAGTCAATGAATTTCTAATTTTATTGTCAATATATGCAAGTAACTTCAAAGACATAATAGCATGTTAAAATAATAAGAAAAATTATTTTGGCACACGCATTCTGATACTTTCTTTTGCTTTCGATTATTTTTCGATTTATTCAATTTAACGCCTCAAAAGAAATGTGCAAAGAAACAAGAAGGAGGTGAAAATTGTTTTCTCTCGCAAATTCATATTTATTCAATCTTTTGATATGTTCTATTCAATTGCAGTCAGTAAGAATGTATACCAGCTGAATGACTTAACAAACATCAGCCAATGGACCCAACCCACCAATAACTAAGATTGCTCAGAATTGACCTTATCAAATGTTGATTAAGTGTGGAGCCCATTTGGGCACAATGTGATTACTCAAGTTCATCAGCATTTGGTTGGGGCATCGAAATAACTATAATAGTGCTAATAATATAATAAGACAATAAGCACCATTCATTTTTATAAACTAAACAAATGGATTATACAAGTGTAATGGTCACGGTGTTACCGACATGGTTGGCAATAGTGAAGTCTAAGACATATTTTTATGGGATTTTATGGCCCATCCGCCTGGTGACGCATCGCCATTTAAATTCGGCACGCATCGTCAACGCTTTTAAGATTCATTTGAGACTCCACCGCAAATTAATCGGGACCATTCAACGGGTCGCACTACTTAACGACGCACTAATCGGGCACTTTTCCATTTTTAGTTTGAAAATTTCTTTTGGTCTAATAATTTTGATGGATGACCAAATATGTTAACAGGCAACAGGGTTTTTATTTTTCTTATGTGTTAAACAGGCTAAAAGGATTTATTAATTATTCCAATTTACTTTTTGTTAAACTAATCCGTGAAAGTTTAAGCACACCTGGCCGATAATTAAAACCATTCTTTAACCAATAATATAATCCTGGCTTGGAAATGTTTTTAGAACGACTTATGTTTGTAGCGCTTAGTTGTAGCGCTCTATCAAGCACGCGAATTTTTAATAAAAATGTAAGTGCTTCTTGAAAATCACTTGAATTGCTTTTTGAAAAACACATAATTGGTACTTCTTCCAATTTTAAATACATAAACACTTTTAATATTTTATGCTAAACATGGTCAATATCATTTTTGATGATTTAAAAATATTTTTAATTATTTTAAAAACACTTTTAAACATACCAATGAAAAAGAGAAGAGTGGTTGAAAAGGGATTTGAGTTGTCTTCAATTGCATTGGAACAAGAAGTCTGATCTATCTAATTACAAAAAAGCTTCAAATCTAACTATGATGGAAGGACAATTTGGAATTAAGAACTCACCAAGTGTTGATTTGAGGTAACTTTATTAAGATTACCACGACTTTTATACAACTACATCATTCAAGATTTCGGTTCATACATAAATTTCAAGGAGCCAAAATGCACCTATCTAAAAAGGTAGAATTTTATTATCTTTTATGTCCACCAAGGGCCACATGGTGACTTCATTCTTTTTTCTTTGATGAATTCAATACTTTTCTTTTTAACACAATTGAATTCAATACTGTTTTATTTTTACTTTTGTGATGCCTAACTTCAATCAAATCTTCTATATCAATTTGCCATTTTTTCACCAATTTGAGTAGTTAGTGAGTCTATAGTTTCTTTTGCTGCACTCCCTCATTTTGTTTACATTTCTTAATTATTTTTTTGATCTATTCACTTTAAGACTCTAATTCCTGTACTAATTCACTAGCTATTGTATCCTAAAATAATCTTGTTTGTATCATAATTATTAACTATATATATATATATATATATATATATATATATATATATATCTTCCATAAAAGTGAGATTCATGTTAAATCTATCTATGCATGTACTTACAAACGATGTAATGAACAATATAGTGAATAGCATTCCTCATAATCTACTACTCTTGTATAACTTTCTAGTTTAAAAAATAGACTAATGAATAATAAATCACAACAAATTTCACCTTACTTAAAGACTACAAAAAGATATTCAAACTCGAGACTAATTTATCTTTCAAACATTGGAAAACAAATATAACTAAATTTCTAGGTGTTATATTGAAAAAGTCTATTTTATATAGAAGGAAATTCAATTACTACATAAACTTTACACTCACGGACTTTTTGAGCTTTTGTTTTGAGAATTGAAAAAAGTTGCAACGATGATCCTCGAACGGATTCTAATTCTAAAGAGGTCAAATCCTTAACTTATACAAATCAAGAAATTGTACTTTGTGGATTACTGATGCTGGGAGCTGATTGGTCCATATCTAAAGGTTATGCATAATATAACCAAGCTAGTTATGCCTTCTTTACTTGCAGATAAAATATATATATTTAAGCCACACATCCTCCATAAACCTAGTTCTATTGGTTGGCACACCTTGTCATAATATTTCAATAAATATTAAAATGATTATATAATTCTTTTCTTTTGATAAAAATCATTTTTCTTTCAAATTAATATTATCTCCAACAAATGCGTAGAAAAATGCCTCATGGGTTGTAGCATCTCCATCCAAATGGAAGCAAACACGTTACACGACTCATCTCCATTAATTTAAGAAAGCTTAATAAAAGTTTTTGAGATTAAAATTGATTATAAACACTAATAACAATTTATTAATAATAAAAAAGGAGAGATTTGACATTTTCGTAAATAAGCTTAAAAGCTTTGTTGACAGATCGTAATTGTTGAAATTATAAAGATTCGGCAGCATTTTTTGCAAATAAGTTGAAGTTTGCCGACACCGATCGCTTACGACGACATGCCAACTGCTTATGTCACGTCATACGTATAAACAATTGACCTAATTATATATAAATAATGTTGCCATTAAAGCTTAACTTATTTATTAAAACGTTAACGCTTGTTTATTTGGTGTTTTTATTATTAATAAATTGCTATCGAAACGCTTATTATTAATATATCAGCTTAAATCGCTTGTCTTTATTATTAATAAATTGTTATTGAGTGCTTATAATTAATATTTTGTTTGAATAAAGACTTTTTATTAGTTTTTTTTATTAAATTAAATCATTTTTCAACATAAATGATAATTAATTTTTTTGATTAATATCATAATAAAATTGAATTTGAATGATAAGAGGGAGCCCGCTTCACACACACTGCCGAGATCCTTCCAAAAGGAAGCCATCCAAACGGCTGTATCCTATCTGAGTGACAACCCAAACGGCGCCGTCTCTTTCTCCCCAGCTTGCTCCCCACTTCCCGTTAAATTAAGATTTGGCAGGTTTCGTAAAACGACCGGCAGAAACGGGACACGTGACACGTGCCAGCCCCCCGGCGGGCCTCTTAAATTTTTTAGACGTTGGCGTTACGGCAAATATTTATGGGGAAAAAGCCCAACTGTGACGTGTTCCATTTATTCTTCGGAAATTCGCCGCTCTTCCCTCTCTCTCTCTCTCTCTCAAACTTCAATTTTCTCTCTAAAATCCTCTCTTTTTCTCTCTAAACCTTCTCTGTGTTACTTTCTCACAGCTAGGGGTTTTCGTTTCCTTTACTCCCAAATCTCAGAGAGCTTCACTGGTGTTTTTTCACTCCTCAAATCTTCCCAGTGTTTTATTTAAATCCTCGCGGTTTCCATGTTATGCTCGGTGATTTCGTCGGTTTTGAATGATTTGTAATGCTGATTTAGTATTCGATTCAATTTTCTGTTTGGTTTCCTTTTGAGAAAGTTTGGGGAAAATGATGAAAAATGGATGCGTGAATCTGGGGGTCGGGTTGTTAGGTGTGGTAAGTTTAAGGTTGACTAAGTCTAAATGTGGTGTTTGGATGTTAGTGGGGTTCCAAAATGGTGAGGAATAGGGATTCTACGCCTTAGTTTCTGCCCGTTTGTGCATTTTCAGCGACCAAACAGAGCATTGAGGATTTGTTGATTTTCGACCCCGGTGATTTCGGGTTTTGGATTTTTAGCAAGTTTTTGTTTGTTCAATTTCTGCCCTTTACGTTTTTAGGTATTTAATGTAAGCGTTATTTTAACAGATTCATAGTAATTTGAAGGTAAAATATTGATTTCTTTTTCTATTGGTTTTTTGATGCAGCAAAGGTGATGAATCTGTCACCGCTGTGATGGTTTATCGAAGGAATTGCTCTAATGCTGGTTAGGCTGATGAGTCTGTTTTATCACCTTTATGTTGGCAATGATGACAGAGACAATGACTACGAACATCGCTAATCCGTTCGAATTTGATGATCTGATTTTTGAAAGAATCATCTGATTGTAATTCCAAAGAATGCGCCTTTTTTATGCATTTTATACAGATGGGTTGAAGGACGAATCTTTAGTTTGGATTTTTGGGAATGGCTACATGGCCCACAATGTTTCTCTGTGCTTGAGCCTTCTTTCCTTAGAGACTCTCAGTCTCACACGTCTAGACGGATACGTGATGAAGGGAGGGTGAGCACCTCGCGCTTCCTCCTACTAAAGGTGGCGTGAGCTTGAGGATGAGCATGTGGTGAGTCGTGAAAAGAGAGAGTCAGTGAGAGGTTGCTTCAACAAAGGAGTGATAGGTTGATTGGATGTATCCGAGAGCAGACACTACTGAAGACTATGGTAGTGACCACGCAGGTGATTTGAGGATGCGAGTGTGGGTGAGAGTGAGTGCAGATTATGGTCCCGAGGTCAAATTGTCATCAAATGAACACGAGGAGTGCAGTAATTTTAGCAGTGAGCATTCTGATTTTGGGGAGGTTGAAAGGGGAGGGTGAGGCCAGGGAATGGATGAATTGTAGTGGCTGAATATACGACCAATGGTTCTCATTTGAATAACAGTTCAAGGGCAGAGTGCTCTCGTGAAACTGGAATGAGGAGAGGGTGAGAATTGTATGCGGGTGCGACTAACAGCCAGCAGAGAGGTGCTTTCTGGGGACAATAGAGGAGAACAACCTGCTGAAGTTGGTGATCAAATTGAAAGAGTTCATGATGGATTGATTGTTAACCAAACTGAAGGCCGGGTCTGAGCATACACGAAGGGGAATTCAGAATTATGTGGGTAGACAGGCTATGCTGATATGGTAAAGAAGGCTGAGAGGGAAAGGCAAAGGAACTTCAAGTCTTGTCGGAGCACCAGGCTATCACAATTTGCTCACCGCAACCGCATTCAGGTTCATTGCTATAATGCTTCCACATCTTCACTGCTTATCATACGGGCTCTTGAAAATGGATTGGAGTTGGTTATACTTGAACTTACAATGTAATTTTCGTGGAAACTTTTTATGTACAATATTGATTATGATCAGATAATGTGAATACCCACACAAGCAATCTTTGAGACAAAACCAATATTTTTTAGTGCTATCATGTTAGTATCATGTTGTAGAAGTGCAATAATGCGTATGTCTTTAGATTTTAAACATTAAGGCATGGAAATTTTTTTCGGGTACTGGTATTAATATGTTTTCTTTTCTCTTGCAGTCATTGCTTAGAGAAGATTCTACGAAATGCTAGAGTGATTGAGAATGAGAGACCCACTTCCATGGCTGAAAATGAATTAGGCTTTTATTGAGACAAAGGCACACTGTTTCTGGTCTGAGGTATTTTTGCCTCTGCTTTAGTTTCAGCTATCTTTCATTTTCTTTGCAAAGTTGTTAGTCTAATTTGTTTTCTTAAGTTTTGCTTAACTTTTTCATTTACTTTTCTTTTGGTTTGGGTTACCGAGATTTCTTTGTAAATTTTGTGCAATTACTTGGAATTGCATTGTCTCATGATGATTTGATCCATCCTTTTTAACGTTTCTTTGTTTTCTGTGTCATTTGTATAATGTTTACGTTTGTATCATTTCTCTTCCAAGATTTGTTGATGGAATCTTCCAACCTCTTTTGAATCGGAAAGTTCTTTGGTATAATATTGTTAGTTTATGGGGTTGAAGGGTGTTCCATAATAGAAAGACGTTGGGATCAGATGTGTAAATAGGGGGTTGTCGCTCTTTACCAGGTTTCAGTTTCTTTCTTTGAGTTCTTCCTCAATGGTTTTGTAGAATATACAGTTTTAAACAACAAACAGTTTACTTTTCGCATGGTGAAATTGAAATCTAATTGTTTTTCTCAAAACCTCATTGTTATTTCAGTATGACGCGTTCTGTAATTGCTGCTCATGGTGCTGTTCTGACTGGTAGTAACTTAGGAATTGATTATGGTCCTTGACTTTGTCCCATGTAGTCTTTTGTTTTTGACGCTAAGCAGTCATGTATGTAGTATGTGATGTATATATAAGCCACCCTTAGAGCATCTTTTAAATCTTTATTATAGACTCTGCTGAGTAAATCCATTAGTTTGTTTTTTCGCTTTTATCACCAAAGTTGTCAGGGAATCTTTATTTCATAGATCAATGCTGAATTAAGTTCTTCATTCATTTTTCTCTCTTTATGTTGAAAAAAGTTTTCTTTATTTCTCATTGATTTTTTGAAATCTATTCCTTGAGTAGGGATCTGCTTTGCTCCAGATTGGATAGTTCTGTATCTGGTCAAGCAAGCAGCAGCCACTCTGAGACATCTTCTAGTGTTTCTAATGGTAGAAATGGGGATACTCAAGCAGACAACACACATGAGGTCCTAGCTGGGTCTTCTGAACAATCTGCCACTAATGGCGAGGCAAGTGAGGACGAGAACATGATAGCTGTGGAATATCAGATCACAGGGGATTTAGGTGGCAACAATTATTCAAGATATAGATTCAGAAGAATCTAATGCTCCCAGAGGGTTGGCTGGAAGCAGTTCCAGATAATGTTGTAAGAAACTGGCAATGCTCAACTATCACTGAATTTATCAACTGGAGGGATGGTACTGGTCATAACATGATTGGGGACTTACAGGCAACCACTGCTGTTGAGCAGCCCTAAGAAATTTTGCAAATGATGCAGGTGGGACACAGTAAGTAACACGCGAGAAGTCAATGAGATATCTAATGAGCAGTCTGAGCCAAAATGGGGAGGCAAGTGTAATAGGTGAACGGTCTGCTCATATACATATACTACAAGACAGCGTGCTTAGGGATGTACATTTTCAAGAATTTACTTCTCAGGTACAACAATGGCAGGATCGAGTTTCGAAAATGCCGTGAAGGGGACTGGCAAAATAACCTGTTGTTGAGTATAATGACTTCCTGAGAGAAAATGTTGGGGAAGATACAGCTGGGGATCAGCAGGAAACAACTGCTTTTCATGAATGGTCCCAGGAGTTGTTGGAGAGCCGAAGATAGAGAAAAAACAGTCATATTGAAGAAGTTCCTGAAGTGTGGCACGAGGAGTGGTTTTCAGGAGGCTGTTCAAAGTTGGTTAGAAGATCCATTGACCAGGATGTTGATACAGTCAGGCCGATTGATACATTTTATTTCCTCTTCCGGATGATGATAATGCTCCTGGTACCGAGGCTAAGGGAACTCCTACAGGTATGAAATGTTATTAATTTATGAATACACCTTAGGCTTCTCTGATGGATCTCTTTTTCTTATGGAAATCTTTTTAATGTTGCAGGAGAAGGGTCTCTAATCTTCTTAGTAGTGGTTTCCGCTGAATCTAGATCGTCTCTATTACAATCATATGTGGAAAGGCAAAGCCATGCTGCCATTGACTGGGAGCTGGATGATACATCACCTCTCCTGAACCTGCAGAACAGGATCTAGAGCAGACTGCATATCAAAATAGGGGTCAAGTGGATGCTGTTGAGAGTCGTAGTCCTAGTACCGCTCTACGATCACAGCAAATACCTGCCTTGCCACTTTGGGACCAGATTCACACCTGGATAATTGGCCACAGCATGACATGCATCAACGCACGGAATTGTGCGTTCCCATAATGCTTCTTGCATCTTAATTCTATGGATCTGGTATCAAGACACCAGTATTCTGATGCCTACATTTGGCTTATTCAATTGACACATTGCTTACTGATACAGGACTGGGAGATAATTAACGACATGAGGATTGACATGGCTAGGCTTCGCAACAAAGGATGAATAACTTGCAACGAATGATGGAGGCCTGCATGGATATGCAACTTGAGTTGCAGCGCCGATAAGACAAGAAGTTTCTGATGCTCCTGAATAGATCAGCTGGTTCACAAGGTTTGTCTATTGACCACCTCTCAAGTAGTTTTACTTGTGTTCTCAACACCTGATATATAGTTGTAGATGGAAATTTTATCCAAGAGAAAGACGATATATGCTGCTTCTCTTGCATTGAGTACCATGTGATTTCACTCTTGGATGCATTGTGTGCTTTCCTAATTGACTTTGAGAGTTGCCTTGCTTTGCAGGGGTGTGTGAAGACGGGCTGCTAGAAGATGGGTCTAAATGGGATCATGTAAGGAAAGGGATTTGTTGTATATGTTGTGAAAAAGCAGCATCGATTCTTTATTGCACAGGTAAAACTCCAAAATGTGTACTTTCGTGATTCAAAATTTTCGGCATTTGGAGATATTCTAACACCATTTTCTCCGATTTCTGTTGATTTCTTCTCATGATGGGCACATGTGCACATGTTCAAGATGTGCTACTGAATTGGTTGAGCGTAGTGGAAAATGTCCCATGTGTAGAGCACCCGCAATTGAGGTGATTCGTGTTTATTCCGCTGTTGTAATTTAAAAAAACAAAGTTACTAATAAAGATATATATATAGGGACTCATACGTTTTTGCTGCCAGTCCTCCAATCTCTTTCTTCTCTCTCTATTTTTTGTTCCTTCCTTGGTGGCATGGTGTCTTTGTATGTTGAATGTATGATTGACATCACATGCTGTCTTTGATTCATTATTCTAATTTAATAAAAATTTAATGGAAAAGCTCGTATACCTTAAAAGTCAGTATATACTTCAGTGAATTTGAGACGGTTTGCTTTCTAGTTTGGCGTATCAAACTCGTTATTCACACTAAAACTAAGATTTCTCACTTATTAAATAAATGGGTTGAGAAATATCACTAGACTGTAGATAAATATAGCAATTTACGTGGATTAGAAAAGAAATCTAATCAAAGTTAGAGGTGAGAAATGTAACCCCAAAAGATATATCAAACAAGACCGTCATGAATCATTGTTGGCATTCCGAAAAATTAGTATCTCCTTAGTGAAATGAGGAGTGCGTAATGATTATTTTGTAGTGATAATACAATTCCGTTTTGCAAGTCAGAAATCCACTGTGGGCCAATATGTGAAAGCAAAACGACCGGACTGAAAACTCAATCAGAAGTGCAAGACCTGAATGAAGAGGCTGAGTGATGAAGATGCATGGCAGTTGGATAACATTTTAACATGTATACAATCCTGAAACACTGTGGCAGACCGTGATTAAATATTTAGGATCCAGTTCAACAAATGATATTATTGTCCTTGTAAGTTAAATACTATTGCATCCTGTGAACCTACAATATCTCACTTAAAAATTATGGACATGGTAGGAGAAATTGAGATAAAAACATGAATTAAAATAAGATATTTTTATTAAACTGGTTACTAACTGTTAAATCATAGTAAAGCTAAAATTCTATTCCCATTAAAATCTAAAGCATCCCACATAAAAGTAAAACCTAAAGAGAAAAACACTACATTGTTGTTTTTGTACTTTTTAGAGCATCACCTAAAGAGATGTCAATGCCATGTAATAAAATTGAAAGAGATG
Organism: Gillenia trifoliata; assembly: GCA_018257905.1. Taxonomy (NCBI): domain Eukaryota; kingdom Viridiplantae; phylum Streptophyta; class Magnoliopsida; order Rosales; family Rosaceae; genus Gillenia; species Gillenia trifoliata. The sequence continues at coordinate 20,109,444 of CM031081.1, read as the reverse complement.
TGTTCTCTAACCGATACGTCAATTCTACTTTTGACATATAAAAAATTTCATGTCTTTTTTTATTTTTTAAATATTTTATTGTGTGAATCTTAGTAATGTATCAATCATAAATCATAAAAAAGTGATGAAGGCATCTTCTTGGGGTATTTGACCACAAGCAGTATTAGTTATAGGGTTTATAATCTTCGAACAAACACTATCATGGAATCTATAAATGTCAAGATAGATGACTCGTATGCTACTCATGTTGGGATTACGTTGGAAATGAGGATTTGTTCTCCCATGCTCCAAAGGAAAACAATGATGTTTCTAATAAGTCGATGACGAGTCAAAAAGTGAAAAAATGGTGAATCATGCTCGACCAAGCCCTCAAATGTCTTGAACAAGAAGAAGCCAAGGTGGGTCGTATGTAATCACAGAGATGAAGCAATTGTGGGTTCAATCAATAAAGGTGTTCGAACAAGAAGGCAAGTGGCGATGAAATTGGCGCACGCTTGTTATGCGGTCTCAAGAGGAACCTAAGAATGTCAAAGAGGCTTTGAAAGATGGAGAGGATTTAGCCATGCAAGAAGAGCTAAACCATGAGAGGAATAAAGTATGGTCCCTTGTTAACCGACCTTCCAACACTAATGTCATCAAAGACTAAGCTTTTATCTACATACAAGAACAAGATGGATGGAAATGTGGAATGTAATCGTAAACAAAGCAAAGCTTATTGCACCTGATAACCGACCTCGCTCCAGCTTGCTCGCTTGAATCGCCCACTTATGTGCTATTGCATGCCATTTGGTGTTTAAACTTTTCCCAATGGATGTCAAAACAACCTTCCTCAATGGGTACTTGAAACGGCGAGGTGTATACGGAACAACCAAAAGGCTTCGAGGATCCTCACAATCTTAATGGTGTATACAAATTGAGAAATGCTTCTTATGGGCTCAAACAAGCTCCACGTGCTTGGTATGATAGGATCAGTTTCTCATCTACTTCGCTCATGGTTTCACTTCATGTCTCGCTGACAAGACTTTGTTTGTAAAAAGATGAAGAATCATAAGCTGTGATATCACAAGTGTATATGGATGATATTGTGGTTTGATCAACATCGCATTTCTAAATAAACCTGCTCATCAACATGATTTACTAGTGAATTTGAAATGAGTCTTGTAGAGAACTCAACTACTTCCCTGACTTCATGTAGACAAGAAGATGGCATCTTCATTTCTCAAACCAAATATGCCAAAAGTTTGTCAAGAAGTTTGGTCTTGAGAACTCCAAGGCTTCTGTATCTCCAATGAGCACAAGTGCTAAAATTCACAAGGATTCAAGAGCAAGGATGTCGATCAAACCTGTATAGAAGAATGATTGGTAGCCTACTCTACTTAATTGCAAGTAGACTGATATTGCATTTTCTATTGGTGTGTGTGTGTCAGCTTTCAAAAGTTGTCCCAAAGAATCTCACTAATGGCCGTTAAGAGGGTTATCATACGTTGGTGGCACGTCCGACTTTGGGCTACACTACACTCATGACACAAATACAAATATTGTCAGGGTATGCTTGATGCCGACGGGGCTTGCCAGATTGATGATCAAAAGAGTACTTCCTGAGGAGCCTTTATTATGAAACAAGCTAGCTTACTTACACGCGAAGAAGCTAAATTGTCTTCTCTTTCAACTCAGCGGGTTGAATATGTCATGGGCCGGAAGTTGTTGTACTAATCGATGTGGATGGCTAAATGCTTAGTGATTCACGTGGATCTCACAATCAACCTTTCGATTTATCACATAACACGAAAGTGCAATTGACATCTCAAAGAACCCCCGTCCAACATTCAAGAACCAAACACATTGATATACAACACTATTTCATCAGAGATCTTGTTGAAGGTAAAATCCTCACTTTAACCTTCCTTGCGGTCAACCGAAAATAAATGTTTAGTCGGGCATTTTCACAAAAGAATTGATAATCGAAGGTATGAAAATCTTCGGCGCCTATTGGTATTTGTGCTTAGAATTAAATAGGATTGAATAACTATGCTTCCAATCGCTTCTCTTAACTTTGTCTAGGGTTTGTATAGTTCAATAGCCAATCTCACCTAATGATAGTTATGTTTTTTTCTCTCCACGTATCTCTTAATCGGGTCATACATGGTACTGCATGTGATTCCTGCCAAAAGAGTTATTCACTACGACGTCAAATGCTCCTCTTAAATCAACTTACTTCTTAAAAATCATCTTTCCTACCTCACAAAAGCTTAGGTTGATTTGTGTGTTAAGTTGACTTGTTCTTGATCGAAAGCAAAGGCCTCTACTTACTCTAGAATCAACCATGTGTATCAATTCCAAAGAACATCCTCTATTTCATTTTCTTCTTTGTTTAGTTTTTTTCTTCCGCCTCTTCAAAACAAAAAAAAAAAAAAAAGGGTGGGGGAGCAACAAAATCTCAAGTTTGTTTGTTTGTTTTTTTTTTTAAAAAGGGAAAAACTCAATCATTCATCCCTTCAAAGTATTCTTTCATGCAATGTCATAGTTCTTCAAAGTCGTTGCACTTGTCCTAAACAATTAAAAGAATCTTGTGGTGCCTCAACTAAAATTGCACTCACCATATCCAATGACTCAGGTATCTTAATTTCTCTTATGCTACATTCCAACATCGCTTGATTAGAATTTCTCAGGCTCCTGTCTCCTTGTTCATGTTATGTAGGAAGTGTTGGTTCTTACGCCTCACAGATTATTAAAAGCTTGGTTAACTTTCAAATTTGTTTTGGCCTTGTTAGCAAGGAGATATGATTTCCTGGGGCTGAAGGCCATCAACAACTCGCTTCCATTCCTTGACACATCATTGTTGCATCATGAACAAGTTTTAATCTTAAGATATCAACATGTATTTGATCTCAAGATTTATTTTCGAGAGTTACATCGCATTGCATGCCTAAATTCATATTTTCTTTATTTGCTACTTTATCTTGAAGCATAGATATCAAGCTATTTTTACCGTCTTTTCCTTTGTGGTTTGACTTCCTAGCTATTGGTGCTAAGATTGTGCTTACCTTCCTTGTCTCTCGACTTCTGCTATGCTTTGTGTCAAATCCTCAAGCAGTGGTTTAGGTACATAGTTTTCAGGTTCACCACAAAACTGCTTTTAAATGGGCTACTTCCTTTTTTGTCTAGTCATAGTATCTAGTCATATAAGTCGATAAATGTAAGGGTACTTTTGTCATTCTCTCCTCACAAATTGTTTTTCCCCTTCACCTAATCTCCACTGCCCTTTGCCTTTTCTCTCTCGTTCCTTCTCCGCTCCTTGTGAGGTCCCCCTGCTCTCCCTTCCTAGTTTTCCTCTCTTTCTAATTTTCGTCAGCTGCCCCCTCACTCTCTCCTCCTCTGCTCCTCCCCTTTTGTTGCCGCTTTCAAAATTTCCTTTCATGGCTCTAGATAGTTCTTCCTCGGGGTCATTACTTTAGTTATTATAGGGGAGTTATAGTTTTAGAGAGTACATTTTTTTTTTTGGGAGTCATTTCAATTTAGGCCTTTGTGCTATATTGTGTATTTTTCTATTACTATCTTGCGTTCTACTTGTGCTACTCTGATTCTTGAATTCCATAAGGTTTTACTTATGACTTGTGTTTGAAATGGGACTTAATATATTTGCAAAACCTTCCCCGTTTTGCTTTCTGGCTATGCTACTTATTGCCAGATTTCTTCCTCCGCTTTGTTGTACATTTTCATGCTCATTTACGCACATGTTATATGCCTAGTTGTTTTCTATCGCTTATGTTTTCTTGTGCTATTCCGCCATGTCCCTTTGTTCTATAACAAAATGAGAAAGAAAAACTTGTCAATCTATTGTTAATCTTTGCTATAACCCATGATATTTCACTTGGATTCTGCCAAGAGTTGTTATTTGGTGTGTTTCAGCAATTGATGTTCTCTTCGTTGTGGTGTGAAATCATTTTTATTTTGGGGTTTTTTTGTCAAGGAAAGCCAAAGTGAGATTGTGAAGTCTAGTCATAGTAGTTTTTGGCTTTCCTTGTCAAACTTGTAACATTTATCACACAAGATCTTTAGATCAATTTTTATTAGGATTAGACTTTTTAGGATATTTAGTATTGAAGTCTCAATCTTTGAAGAACAAAGTGCGTATCGGGTATGTTTAATCTCAAATAAGGTTTGTGCATGCATATGCATTTCACGCTTAGATTTTTTTATGCTTTTCCTCGACTATTAAAATCGCTACCAATTTGTGTATCTACTTCATACGTAGAAAGGACACACAATTTAAGAAAACCTACACGGGCTTGTCCGACACTCATATTCGATAGTGAGTTTTTCTACCATTGATCATTTCTGCATTGCTTACATGTTAACAATGTCTTTTGAGTGTTTCTGGTTTAATATGTGGTCAAGGAGCTTCATTTTGTTTTTGGGGGTTAGAAAAATCAGATTTCTTAAAGAGGGTGTTTTTGCTCCTCCGAGCTTCCTCTCTCCGTGCCTGGACTAACCCTAGCCGTAAACTCCTTTTCATGCATCAAATCTTGTGTTAACCCACACAAATCTTTGAGAAAAAGTTTGCATTGTTCATGGTCTAAACTTGGTTTTTTCAAATCTTCATATGCACCTTATTTTGGACTCCCCGGGCCAGGCTTCGCCAACTTTTCGATCGAGAACCGCTTGTCAATATTTGAATCCACGCCTGCATTTTATTTTTATATCTTCTATTTCATTAGCATGGGTTTCATGCATCAACTTGGTGCTGCTGCTGACGAGCCCAATGGATGAAATCGCTTTCTCGTGGAAGATCAAGTTATTAACTCCAACTAGTAATATAAGGTTGCACAAAGGTACAAATTGCTTTTTAGAATAGGTCTAGGAATTGAGTCATTACATAACTTTATAATGTAATCCTTATTTTACACTACTAGACTCGAACTCTTGGGATCCTCCCGCTTTTAACCCAATTAGGGTTTTTCCCGCAACAAATTGATGTGATCTTTGATATATCTTGCGTGCTTATATTATTACTAATACTATATGCTCATTTCATGTTATTTGATTTGTGAACAAACTTCGGCATGATTGTTGTTGTTAAAACTTAAATCGGCAGAGTCCGACTAGTTGTGTTCTCTAGTCAATTAAGTTTAATTCATAATATCAGAAAGCCACAAGAATATACTTGTAACTAGTTGACTAAACTTGTTTTGACTAGTCATATGTACAAGAATTTTTGTTTATCAGGTTATTCCGCCGGGTATTGCACACACCCCACCTCGATACCCACGTGGATACCAAGTTCGGTGTCGACAATCGTAGTTGACGCAATTATCAGGATGACGACAACACTTAGTTTATGCAACTTAAAACCATTAAATAATTTGTGGAAATAATAATATGCACAAGGTTCGTGAGCGTACTAAATTGAAGCAACGAAACAAAACATAAAGTCAAGTTCCTAGAATTTCTATCCATAACATGGATGGATATTATTAAAGAAAACCTAAATAAAATAAATCCCTACATGGCCTGGAAGAGAATTCAGAGGTCGCCACTAGAGATGGCTTCACTTCACCGTATGCTCTATCACTAGGTCCTAAAGGGGCGAAAAATGTATGCCAGGAGTGGCCTAAAATAAAAGTTTTCTAAATACTTTTCTCTCTCTCTTTTCAACGTAGTAACCCCTGCTTGAAATCCAAAGATAGGTAAAATTATACTACCGTAGTATAAGTCAAAACATACTTTTATATGTGATAAGTGGAAACATATTTCAACATAAAATCAGAATAACTGCTCAAATTTCCATAAATCAACCGCAATATAGATCAATAATATAATAAAGAAAACCAACACAGTATATGTGTAATCACCCATGTACGTGTTGAGGAATATCATCTCAATCCCCGCACAAGCACTTTTAATGCTATCAATCAATTTGTATTTCTAGCACTCACACACATGTAAGCACTTGCGCATTAGCCACAGCCACACCCGTAGTCCTTACGCCGTGCCTTTCTCCAAAAATAAACATACACGAAGACAAGCTTGCACTAAGGTATTTACCTGACAATACCTCCGGAGTACAAAGGCGTGTGACCCAAACATGCGAAGCCTTCTCCTCATGGCCGGGTGTGAGACTCGCATTTACAACGTAGTGAAAGCATACCAAGTGTGTTTGAAAAACATACATATATACATCATGTGTAAAAGTGAAGAATATCATATACTTCATAATTTCCCAAATATTCAAACCTTGTATAATCGGTCATATTCATGCATGTGGTTATATATTAAATACCAATATACCTATGCATAATCGTAAAACATAATGTAAACCATTTCATAATATATATCCATATATACTATAAAAAATCATTTAAATTCATAATTATATTTCAAAGCAATAATTATTTCAAAGCATAGAAATCATTTAATAAAACAAAAGTCCACTTCACAAGTACTTCCTGGAGGTAACTTCTGTTGCCCTCCTCGAACCGTCAATGAGAATGATCTATTTAATATTAGTGGGAAAATGTTAAAAACATCCCCTTAAATAAATAATTAAACCTTTTGTATAAAAGAATCTAAAAATGACACTATTTTAGGAAAAACGGTCGAAAATGATTTTCTGGGACTGAAAACCTTTCCACCGCCGTGAGTCGCCGCAGACTTCGCTACCACGCCATGGGAACGGCCGGACGCTGGGCCGCCACGCCGCTTGGAGCCGCTACTCCGGCCACGCTACCGGGCACGCCCGGTTAGTGCTGCACGTGTCGCCACGCGATCACAGTGATGCGTCATCTCTACGCGCTTCGGCCGTGACGCTGCCCACGCGCTTCGCTGGACAAGCCAACACCACGCTGGCTGCCACGACGCTACCACGCTACCGCCGACAAGCGGGCCACGCTGCCGACACCACGCTACTGGTTGGACGCTGGCCAAGTAAAGTTACCTGCTATTACCAACTTGCACCAATATACTTCTTCTCGATTTTAATATTCGAGCCGGGCCGAATATTCCGCTACCGCGGAAGGAATATTCCGCTACCTCAACCTCACGGCCGAGTCGATCGTCGTTGTCTGGCCGAACTGAAAATTTTCCATTTAATTCCAAAACTTTAAATTCATATGTCTCATTCCTTGGCCAAATTCAACGTGCCATATATCAAATTCAAGGTATTGGAAGAGTATAATATTTTCATACCAAATTGGGGCTGGAAAAATAGCCTGAGATGGCTCCGAAATTTGGTTTAAAGCTTCTGACAAACCTTAATTCCGTTGTTCTTCAAAACTACACTAAAATTACGTTCCTTATATCGATTTGAACCTACTCAACGTGATAAAACCAAATTGGAATGGTTTTAGGCTTACTTAAGCCGGATTGCACGTAAAGCTTGAATGGCGCTCTGCCTCCGACATTTGCCACGACGGGGTTCAAGTTCTCAAGATTCTCGAAATCACATTCTCACAAGAATGACGAGATGATCACAATGGTTATAGTCTCTGCAGTAAAAGAGTTTGACAATTTTGTGCTTTAACCCACCTCCTAGGGTTTCGCTTGTTAGTTTTGGTGAGGTTTCTCGCTTCTATATATATATATATATAGAGAGAGAGAGAGAGAGAGAGAGAGAGAGAGAGAGATAGGTCGTGGAGAGAGTGGGGGAATAACTGCACAGAATCCAGCCCCAAAACCCCAAAACCCTAATTAACTAACGGGTGTGAAAATTAATAAAATGCCCCTACACTTTCAAGTTTAGTAAAACGCTCGCTTTAACTCCAAATTGAGTTCGCGCCCACGTGTTCAGATCGATTTAGTACTACTGGAATATGTAAAGAAAATAATTTTCATATGTCGCTTCAAAGTCAACAAAAGTCAACATTTGACCACTAGGGGTATTTCGGTACTCTTACATAAATTTTGGGACGGCTGTACAAAATTAATCCTCGTATACAAGCTCATCTAGATCAATGGAAGACAAGGCTCTTCTCGTGAGCGAGCAAGCTATGATTACTATGAGGACATTGTTTTATTAAATGGTTATATATATAGATATGAATGGTTTTGAATTAGTTAATTTGATCATGCCTCTATACATATTTTATATTTGAGATATGAATTTCTTACTTGGGCATGATCATGCATTTTACAATCGATGAATTTATATGTTTTCACACACTTGGTATGCTTTCACTACGTTTAAGATCGTCTCACTGCTAGCAGACAAGTATATCGCTAATGTGATTACCACACAATAATCGCACTCCCAGCAGATTGGCTGTAAATACCTTAGTGCAAGCTTGTCTTTACATTTGTGTTTATTATTGGAGAGAGGTCCTCAACATAAGGACTTGAGTGTGATATGCTTATCGCGCAAGATCTTACATGTGTGTGGTATTAGAGTACAAAGTGGGATTATAACGTAACGAGCTTGGGCTGTGTTGGGAAGGAGGTCCTCAAAGATATACTCGTTGATATACCTTGTGATATTGTTATTGTATATCTTTTTGAGATAGCTTGAAAATGGTTTATCTTGCGATAATTCAATTTTTGTGATTTACCTTAATTTAACTTTTACAAGGAAATATTCTTCTGAACGAAATCGAAGAAAAATACTTCAAATCTATGTGCTTGCAAAATTCTTTTCCCATTTGGGTGTAAATGTCTGCTTTTTTTGTTTTTGACTCGTATTTCTCCTAAATGTATTTCTTTGGGAATGTTTTCTTTTGCTTCAATGTCTTTATTAAGTTTTTTCCATTGAATGTTGAATGGTTTGTTTAGTACTACTAATTGATGATTAACTTGACTTGCTTCAAAATCTCGATTATGTTGAGAGGTTTGTTCTCCTTGATTATGTGCGTTTGACTCGGTATTGTGGATATGTTACTTGGAGATTGTGTTTTCTCATCGATTTTAATTTTTATATTGATTAAATCACAATTAATTCCTTGTTGAGTGACTAATGAATCGGTTTATATACTTTTAACTTTTTATTGACTAAAGAATTGATTAGATCTTTGATCTCGACTCACCATCGTGGTTGATGTGATCCGTAAAAGAATTCCTTTCTCGAGTCAACAAACCCATTTGATCGAGCTAATCTGGCGAAGTCAGACACATGACTTTCTTTGCCGGAGTGCTGAAGTTAATTTTGACCGCTTGGCCAAAATATTGTTCAATATTGTCCAAAGTTGACTAAGTTATTTTTGTATAATAATCGTTTACTTTCGCTGAACAAGACTAACTGGGCGCGTATTGATATCCTAATTATTTAATCGTTTCGGTATTTTAATGTTAGCATTTTCTTGGTTTGTTTGAATTTAAAGTGTGTGATCTTGAAGACTTTGACTAAAGCTTTCTGAAAATTCATATTTGTTCCTGCTACTTAATTTGTAATAAATCAGAAATTAAGGCTAATGGTCAACTCCTTCCGAGGACTTGATATCCCAAGTTTTTATGTTTAATGTGAGTGACTTTTAGTATGTGAGGGTCCGAAGACTTGGCTGCGAGGTTTGGGGAAACAATCAAATAAAAACGGATTGGTTCGTTATACAAACTGACTGATCATTCCAAGAATACTATCAATGAAATCGCTGAATCTTCATCTCTTTATATTATACACAAGATGTAGGTATCGAGGCTCCTTCGTTAAAGGTTTTATTGCAATTTGAACTAAACCTATGTGAATATAATTATGACCTTCTTTTTATGAGTTTTGATTTGTTTTCGCGTAAATAATCGACATGCTTTCGCGTTTCTTTAATACAAGAGCCGTAGCGCAAGGTTTTTCTACTATTTTAATATGGTGTTCACTTCTAAATGATGCAAGTGACCATTTTTTTATAAATATTTCTTTACCGGATATTTTGGGGGATGTTCCAATCTCCAAAATCAATGTTTTCATCTGTTTGAAATTTAATTTGTTCTTCATTTACTATGTTTGGTATCCTACTCATTGTCGACCAGAGCTGGCTACTACCGCTGACCAGATCTAAATAATTCACTCATCATTAAAGACTTAAGTTTTTACTAAGCAATAATCTTACCTGGGTTCACCGTGTCTATGTTACTCGTCATGGTTCCGATCACGCCAATTCTACACTTATTGTTTGGACCATCGCTTTTACTCTTTGGGTTTGAGAAAAAACACTTCTACAAAAAAGGTTAGATATATAAAATTAAATGTAATTAAAACTCGATATAAAAACAAAGATGAATAAATTAATGAGAATCTAATTTTTATATATATATATATATATATATATATATATATAATGACTTGTTGTTTAAGTGTGTCTCTTGTTTTTGGTCATTAATCAATTCTCTTTCTTCTCTCTCAGAAAACAAGGACAATTTAGAGGAAGCCCTTATCTTTTTGGAGCCACTCTCCTTGCGAAAGACACACACAAATAGGATCCAAAGCTATATATACCTTCCGACAACCCTTGCTTACAAGTTACTTTTTATCTAAATTTCTTTTTGGATAGTACTATCTATAATTCCAAATATAGTTGGCCCAAACAGGAACCATTTTTCAGCCAAAACAAGGCCGGCATTGCTCTTTAATTTCCATTTGGAGATATATATAGGTGAATAACTTGGTCCTACTCTCGACTCTGTGGTTACAAAAGTAGATTGTGGAGCAGGGAGTTTCTTCCTATAGCCAAATAATGGTCGCCTGACTCGCCTCGAAGGAGTATCAAATTATCACAATAATAGCCTCTGTGTGGAGAGGAGAAATTCTTTTTATCTGGTGGCATGTATGTACGGAGCATCTCACTTTTTGTGTGTGTGAAGGAAGTTGAGGTTTCAGGTTCACTATAAATGTAGGATTCATATATACTCTCAAACAGTGTGCTTCGTATATCGGGCAGGAGAACATAAGATTTTTTCCTCCCTTAGCATTCCCAGTAGGAAGGTCACTTACACAGAAAATAGACTGACTCCTATTACCATCCCAGATAAACTGACATACTACTTTTGACAGGTTTACTCTTAGATAATTTTTTTACACGACAACAAACTGGGTAAATATTTTTTATAAAAATATCTAGAACCTTGCTGCCGGCTTCCATGACTATGTCAAAAATCCCCAGATGTATATGGAAATTAACAATAAGAAACGAAATTCATATATCTAGGTAGAGAGAACGGATCAAAATTTAGCAAATGTAATGGTATTTTTCTTATTGATCCAAAAAGTATGTAATGGTATTAACAGAGAAGAGAACACATGAGGTATATGTCACTTAGCATTATGATCTAATTATATTTCTATCCATTCAGAAGATGGTTCTGGTGCTCAACTTTTCGCGACTAAGGAAATAATGAAGAAATTATTAAGGGCCGCCTTATCACGATCCAAGCTCCAACAACCCTAACAATTGACAAAAAAAAAAGAAAAGAAACCATAACAAAGAATAGAACAAGTTCTTTGGGATGAAAAGCAAGGAACAAAAATAGTAACCTTGCAATTGGATTTACTATAAATATTTGTACATATATAGTTTGTAGCCAGTCTAAACCTAATTAACATCGATCATAATTGATCCATATACTAACTCAAGGAATTAAGAAAAACATATAATGGAAGGAATATATATAATGAACAATAATATATATATACAGGAGAGTGCTTGCAGCTAGAAATACTAGAAGGCTTATATACCGGTACATCTCTTCTTAACCTAGAACTAGGAGATTCAAAGCAAGTAGCGAAAGAACGAGTTCACCTCTTCACGCCCGGTGGTTTCAAAGAAGTCCAATCGTGCCACTTCCTTATGTAAGAAAACATTTCCGTGTGCTTGTTTCTTCTGGTGTGGCTGGGCAGCTTTGAATGGCAGGTATCTTGTGATCATACGGAGGTCAAGTGTTCGACAGAAGTCCTTCTTTTGATCATTTGGTAACTCATGAGAAATTGGTTCAGAACTAACGCCTTTTTCGGAAATCTTTTGGCGGTGGATCATTAAGTTTTGATAGAACGAGGTGATGATGATGATGATCAGATGTTTTGTATGGTCTTTCAGCCATGGACGTTGATGCTAGCAGAATAACCAGCTACTTTGAGAAAGAGGATATATTTCTGATTTGTAGAAAGAGATGTAGAGAATTTGACATTTTTGTGTTGGTTAGTTTGTAGAAAGAGTGTGGAGAATTTGACAAATTTGTTTTGTTGTATCTTATCTTGTAAAAAGCTGTGTCTACTCAACAGCACCTTTCTGATTGTATTTTTCCTTTACATTAACCCTGGAATGAAAGACTCACTCATTTTAAGCTGCGAGAACCTCCGTTTTGAATATCTTTGGTATATGCAACCAAAAGTATCAGGCCATGTAGAGTGGAGTAAAAATACTCAAACGCTTTTGACTTAAATATACCTCTTAGAAAGACTTAATTAATTAGATGATGCGGTTACAACATTATCGTTATATTCTATGCAAATAATACGATAACGCCATAATTTTTCACATAATATTTGCTATCGACACGGCAGACCACAAGCAATGTATCACCCATCCCATATGCTATCAGAAAGACTCATTCTATAACCGCTCTATAATTTATCTCATTTCTCACTGCCTGTTCTTATGTAATAGATTTCAGAATTTCTCAAATTTATTCTTTGTAGAGCTGTTTCCTCGATGATGCCATGGATATATATGAAGTATCCTTTTTCCCACATAGTTGTGACCCCACAACTAGCTCTCTCTCTTCAAATATTCCGGAAATCATTTATCACTGTCTTTCTCTCCTCCTTGTCTGTTTGCAAAACGAACATGCTTAGCCGCATGGATACCATCCGGACGTTGGACTTGGAATAACATATGCCATTGGAATTGAATGAACAATTAACTCCCTTAGCTTCTTCCTTGGTTTACTAATTACCAAATTACAGCATATCACCCTGTACAGTCATAGTTCCTACTGCAAGTAAACTGGTCCAGAATACTTTGACTGTCGAATTCTCGATTGCTCCACATCCATCTCTCTAAGTTTGGTTTTGAAATGCACATCAATTTTTAATCTCAAAGATATTTGGTTTTGGTTTTTTGAATTCAAACTCATGGTTTATGTTTAAAATATTCCATTGCCATGATTAGATTCTCAAGTATGTTGTTTTAAAGTGAACTTAGAAAGGAGTTTTTATTTAAAAATTTTCCTTCATGCAGTCATGATAAGATTGTTTAAAAACTTTTTCAAACTTGATACGTAAACTTAACTCCGATCGAAAGTATAGTAAACATTTGCTATCATGACATAATAGCATCGAGAAACATATACGCTACCAAAATCGTTTTGGCCTTCGGGGTCATTCTAATTAATCAATCAATATATACATCGCATTGAAAATTTATTCTCAAAAATAAAATAATCATTACCGTTAAGCTTATATTTTTTTCACTCAGTCGGTAGATATTCTTAAATTTAAATATCATGAATAGTGATTAAGATCATAAAATTTTATACTCAATCATTCAAGTCAAATAAAGGTGTCATGCATGAGTGGGATAAATAGTTTCAATCCCATTGAAACATTTAATATGATAGAATTGATAAGTCAAATAAAACCGTTGCTTTCAGTTAGCGAATTTCGTCATTTGCTGGCTTATAAAATATCGACAACTTCGGCGCAGGCTGCCGATATTTTTCGGATGTACGCATACATATCGCTTGATATTCCGCCGAAATTTATCGGTAGTTTCGCCGTAACCGTCGTCACTGCCGAAAGCGTGTTGCCAATCATGTCAAGCATCTACCAAATTTGCCAAAGAAACATTTCATCGAATAATTGGTGGGCATTCTCAGGTCTCATATCAGATTGCCCTATGGTCCTTTGAGACATTAGGTAGGATCCAGTGAGCTCTCTTAATGGTCCGCCCTTGGGTCAGGGAAGCATTTAAAAATGTTTAGAAAAGTTGATTTTAGCCCAATTTTGATGTTGTATTTTAGATAAAATACTGATTTTTTATTTAAACCTTGACTACTATACCACCTAGAATAACTATGCAAGTGCAACTCATTGCATTAACTAATCCGCCCCATGTTAGAATAAAGAAAAACTCCGCCCAAACCCAACCTCGTAAGTCTGGCCACGGTGGTGAATAATTAAATAAAACGTGCACACATGATGTGTGGTTTAACGAGACAAAACCCACCACCTGAAAATCCCCAGCCTCCTGCCTGCGACAATCACTCGTGAGTAATCAAAGACAAGTAAAGACTTACGAACTCATCAACTACACATACATACTAGAAGGCGCTTGCTCTCACCATACTCGGGATCTCTTCGCCGAACAATGCAGACGACACTAACGCTGGGCCATCAATCACCTTTCAAATCCTCAGAGCATACTAACGCGATCATGTAGAATGAATGAAATAAAAATGATTTTTGAAAAATCAAATCAATTACGAAAAATCACAAGACACATTTTCATAATTAATTTATAGTTAAAGCTCAAATGAAGCAACATGAAAATTACTTTTTCTTCTTAAAACACATGTTGAGACTAACATGGAAAACAAATCCTTCTGCTGTTATATGAATGCTGCTCCCCAGTGCATTGGTGCTACGTCAAATGCAAACTACAATATATACCTTCAAATAATATATACGAATATATATGGGATTTCAAAACCTGCAGCAAAGTAATAGATCTATATATAATGCATGTAGCTGCTGTAGTTATTATATGACTTCAAACGAAAGTGGCGGCACCAAGACTCAAAACCTATTATGAGATACTTATATATAAAGGCTGTAGCTATCAGATAAGCATGCAAAACAAACAGACAAAACGCAGTTTATCAAGGAGATAAGATAAAGCTTATAAAACAAGTAATGAGATAAGTGCAAGTGATAGCTATTAAAAGTAAATAAGATATAATGCATTAGTGACTTATCATGTTAGCTAAAAATAAACTTAAACCTAATAAACACAAATAAATTTTTAGGGCAAAAAAAAAACATTTTAGTTTATTTAAAAAATAAGCCTATAGCCAAAACAAACCAAAAACTAATACTAATTAAAATATGGCCTAATCTATATGAGTGCATATGGCATGATGAGCTTACTGCACGAATGTCTATGAAATTCTTGGATATTTTTGTGATCGAGGAGCAATTTAAAAGCAAACTTAGACTTAAATAATTACAACGAATACATGCACTAGCTCCAAGCATTACAGCACTCCAGCGCTTTGTCAGAATTGCCAATTTTACACTAACACAACCCCGACTCCTCAACCCTATCATTTATTGGCTCACTGGGTTGATGTCTTGCCCGCGCATGTCAACCCAAACCCAACCCTACTTGAGTCCGACCCGCCATGATATATTACCCATTTCACTTCATATTATATAAGTTACGTATATAGCTTTTAGAATTAATTATACTTAAAGTTTATCGTCTGGCTTTCATATCGATAATGAATGATAAATAAGCATTTTTACATTTCTTTTGTCAAGCTTTGTATACATCTTGTAATTTAATTCCAACTTTGCATGGTTGAAACATTAGAAATAATCTTCAAGTTTGCTTGCTTTAACTTTGTGTGTAAAATGAAATTTTAACTAATATCACATTGTTTGTTTAAAATTTGAAAAATCATGCAAAAATAAGTGTGTTATAAGATTTAATCCGATAAATGAATCCAAACCCAACCGGAATAAGCCCCGAACCCAATTAAACCGAACTGTACTAAACCCATACAACCCAACCCAAACCCGAATTGTGAAGACGTTTAGGGGTCGGCTGACCATCCAACTCACTCGAGTTGCACTCCTAAGAATAACCTTCATTTTCTCGTAAGTGATACAAATAAATTTGTTTAGTTTTCATTCCCAACTTGCCCTAGGTTTAAAAATGGATAGAAACATGATTTTGTTTAACGGCAAAGATATTTGGGAACTTTTGCTAACTGCCACATCCATGCTGAGTTCTCCTTCATATACTTGACTTTTATTTTTGCTTTTTGTTCATGTCATTCTACTTATATATATAGAGTGAATCATTTATATTGAAATTTGTCTTAGTGATAACCTTAACTACAAGAAATATATATTTTTTTGCTTCTACATGTCTTGAAATGAAATGCCACAGTAATTGTTTATATATTTTTGCCCTAGGTATATTGTTTGTGTATCTTTATCAAGTAGTAGATAGTGATTTCACATCTCTTTACTCGGTGAATGAAGATGTTAAATATTTTTCATAGATAGAGAATTGTATTATAATATTATTTCAATGAAAAAATGTTTTAGATGTCATTATCATAGGTAAATGGTAGTGTAGTTATCATAGTTGTTGAATGTTTTGAATGCAATTTCACCTGGAAAAGAAAGACATATAATTAGGAATTTTCAATTTAATTTCTATATATACTATAAAGGGTAAAGTAGTCATTGTAACATTCCGTCTCCAAAATTATATTTTATTTCACCCCCTGAGGTGCAAAATGACGTTTTGCCTCGGGTTGACTTTTTCGTTGACTTTGTGCTCTGTAATTCTGTACGATTACATCCACTAGTATTTTCTTTGACGTGCCTGCCGATACGAATTAAAGAGACGCCGAAGCCGTGACGTAGTCGATTTGAATAACGAAGATTTTACTGACGCCGATGCAGATTTTCCGTATTTCATTTTCGTGGGGCCGTTGCTTGTTTGGCCGCTCCATTTGTCTCAGCAGACAGCTGACCAATCCCAGATTTTCTCGGGATATTTGTTGGGTTTGTCCTTTGTGGTCGAGCCCTCTACTTCTTCTTCTTCCTCTTATTTTTTTTTCCCGTGCATTTATCACCAAACCGTACAATTCGCCATTTTGTCATCACCAACCCGCACTAAATCAAACCCAAACCCGTTGATCCTCACCGGGATTCTCGCACCTCGTGGTGTCCAAACCGGACAAAACTCCTGCACTCTACTAAAGGCACCACTAACCAAGATTTCTTGCTTCCAGGCCTTTTCTCGCTGAAACCGATCCCAAACCACATCAAACTCATCACCATCGAAGTTCCCCGGATGTCCTGCGACCTTGCTCGAGCCTCGGGTGGCGGCGCGCTTGGCCGAGAATCAACGAAACCGTGATCGGGCGTTTTGACCCGTGGCTTCATCCCCATTTTCAGGCCACTTGGCCAGTTTTTGGTCCCCAAAATGGTACAATCTTGTTCCCCTCATCTCTACCATTCGTACTAATCATCCACCTGACTTAAAACGGGTTAAGCTTTGAAAATTTCGCAAATCCGGCCATTTTTCCAGATTCTCCGGCTGACGGCGACGGTGGCACAGGCAAGGCTTACGATCGAATTTCGCGTGATGAGTCGCATAAGCGACGCTATCGGACACGGCCGACTTACTTTTGCCGATGCTGCCATAGACTTGCTTCAGACGACTTGTCGACGTCAAAGATTGACTCGAATCCCGCTTGAGTTTAGCCGTGTTGACTCCGGGCCGAGTCAGCTATGTTGACCGGTTGAAACGAGTTTCGAGCCGACCACCGACTCCACAACACTGTACTGGCGCTATGAGTCACAAGGCCATGTGGAAAGTACATGGTGTTCCACAGTTCGATTCAAGCCGCGCGTGAGGCGCGTGAAAGGTCCAAATTGAGTCTCGCTTTCACTGGCCGACTCTGACGACGTGTACTACTCCTGGGTAGTATGCATTTTACCCTTGAGGTGTTTTGTACCTCCAATTTGCAAAAGCAAGGGATAAAGTGTAATTAATTCGTTAATTAGTGACCTTTATGAAGTTTAATCATTGTACCGATGATATCTCATGGAGCAGTGTGCGCCTATCCAGAGGATTACCGGCTACCCAGACAGGTACATCAATTCGCTACCTGCTGTGTGAGTGAGTTGTCTTTGTTTGATAAATGTATATTTATACGTATGATTTTTCAACGCTTGAACTGTTAAATGTAACAGACATCATATACGTTTGTCGTGAGGTAGAACATTCGTATTATATTGCCATGCATGTTTTCCATCGTTGCTCATCGCGATGTATACACCCCGTATTAGTACTCGCCTTGTGGCCAGGACTAGCCTTGACGCCGTAGTAGCTCACTGTCGCATCAAGCACGCAGCTTGGATCCATCAGAGGTACCAGCCCCGCTCTAGGCTGCATTAGGCAACCTCGAGCTTGTGTGACCGCACTTTGTGCACCAAATAAGTAGCCGCTGCATTTCATGGCCATTGCAAGACGGCCAGACACACTAGTATACCTAGCTGTTCTTTGTGGGATTTAAATTTCTGGGCATGTGTGTTTACATACGGGGCGAGCAACATCGAGAAGTATTGGCTGGGAGTGACCAGATGTTTTCAATGATGATTATGTACATGCCTAATAGTATGATCACGCATTTTCTCACTATACTTGTTTTCTCAAACGAGGGGTTACTAAACTTCTTTTGAAAACAACGGCTTTATCAAACTTTTCTTTTGACCCACTCACCGCTTTATGTTTTCATGCTCTCCGTGTTACTTACCGAGCTTATGACGCCGATGGCGTTTGCAGCATGATTTGATGTAGGAATTTTATACGTTTGTATATCTTCGTATCCCTTACCCTACTCTTATCGGGTGGTATTCTAACAATTCTTCCGCACTCCGATCTTATTCAATTAAATATTCATTATTCTTTATTTCATTCTTAAATTTCTTTTTTGGCTTTCACACGCTTAACGCTGTTTGCCAAAGACTTCCACACCCTACAGAAATGTGTGGATCTGGATGTGTCGCTTCATACAAATAAGAAATTTAATGCAAAATTAAGTTAAATCAAAACCACAAAAATGATGAGTTAAACCAAAATTAGTATGTTCATCAGGGCCTAAATCAAAAGATTCCTTTAATGTTTTAATCTTAATTTTTGTTAGAAAATGGTATTTAATTAAGATATTATCACATACAAAATACAAGAATGTAATTCATAAATTAAATACCAATTTAATTGCAAACCTTAAGTAACCATATTACTAAATGCATATGAATATGGATTAGAAAACCCTAAACTTGATTGAGTCTAGCATTTGACACTATGTCCTTAAGAAATGATTGCCCTCACTGGTGCCTCAAGGTTTGCATTAGCAAAATGTCTCCTACCGCATAACGATCTTTCACTTTGCAGAAGTAGCATTCCAAACCACAAAGCACGGCGAACTAAATAGTGTTTAAACTCTCTCAATGACACTCTAATCTAATTATGAGCACACTCTAACTATTGCACTAATATTTCACTTCGCTGGAATAAATCGTGTTTGCGGCACTGCTGAAATACATCAAATAACCACCGCACACTCATCGGTTGGTCTTGTACCCATCGAATTACCTCGCACACTATCTAGATGGTCTCGCACTACCCAGATGGTCCCAGAACCATCCGTTACGATCAAGACTTATTTTAATAATGCTAATGTGCCGGGTTATCTAAGACAATGCTCATCTTTCCTTGATTAAATAAGATGACTCCGAATAGTGACCGACTTAATGCCGTGTTTTGGTGTTGGTGTAATCTTTGATTTAAGGACAAATTGCTTAGGCTTAATCACCCACCAGTGGTTTCTACTGATGCTTCTTGTTTCTTCCTCCTTTCTATATGTACGTGGGTACTTGTGTATATTGTTACTTATGAAATACAACTGCTTAAGACTTAAAATTTTACGTGGTATCGTGAGCAGTTCAACAGAATCCTCGCTCTCTACCTGCCTTCCTCGGGCCGGTAAATCATTTCTTCAAGCCTAAAACCATGGTTGAAAAGGGTATGTGAATCTGGGGAGAAAACTCCGATGTTCCTCCTCCTCAAATATTACATACTCCTGATGCCTCGTATATCGAGGTAAACACGAATCAACGCTTGTGTTCAATCTAATAATGTGTTCAATTATTCAGCTTTGGTCCCGAATCAAGCCATCAGCTCTCGTAGCGGAAAATTAGTGGTTTGTAATGGAAGCATAAGTTCCGTGACAACTCATCACCGTACAAAGGTTTTCGGCCGCGCAAAGATCAATCAAGCCATGTCTCTTCTACTTAACACCACTGAAGCATATAGCCGAGATTTTCAGCATTTAAATTCTCACAGATTTGTGGAAAGCAAGCCATGATATGTATGGAAATCAAAACAACTATGCTCGAGTTTTTCAACTAAGAAAGATAATCAGATGTCTTCAAAGAAGATGAGTCCCTGTTCAACATCTTAAGTGCTAAAACCCCGTGGAATGAGCTAGATGTGTATCTTTCCACACACTACGATCTTGCCGTTCTACTTAAAAGAGTCGAGGAAGACAGGATTTACCACCAAGCCAGTAGCTTCGAGTCCAGAGTACGAAGATTTTAAGTCACACTCTCATTTGTGTCAAGAATTGCCCACTTTCAACAATGTCTCAGGTAATCATTCCCGTATATAGGAAGCACGAAAGAAGGTAATGAATGTTGAGCATAGCCCCAAGATTGACAGACCTCGAGCTATGTCTCACATTCCAAGCACTTTGAAGCTAAGGTGTACAATGGAAAAACCCACATCTAAATGCAAATATCAAGTAATGCCGCTGGGGCATATCAAGAAAAGTTGTCAGGGAACTTCCATCTCAACTTAAACCCAAGTTCACCAAGGAAGGAAAATCATACCAAGATCTTCACAAAGAAGCTCACTTCAAGGCTCAACTTCATCAGAGTTCAAGCTCCTTCTTCCACACCCTGCCGGTCACCAGCCTCTACGACTAAATCCACTCAACTCCTCATAAACGAAGCCCGCCATCTACCTACAAGGTGTGGACGCGAGGTGCTCCACCGTTCTAATGATGAAGCGAGACAAGCACACGTAGCCTATGTTAGGACAATTTGTCGGATTCTCGTCGTGGAAATCAAAGAGTACTCAAGTAACGCAGGCACCGTGCATTCTCAAAGCCTTCTCTACCGCTCTTTATTAAATTAAAGTTGTTGAAAATGATTGTCGGATAATCGATTCAGAGCCATCGATCATATGACAAACAAACTTACAAATTTGCATGGTTTTAAACTTTTCTCGAGTCCTTCACACGTGTCGCTGCGAATGGAAAACTGCTCAAGGTTTTTGCAAAGGAGAAATCAACTTGTTTTCAAACAAAACACTCTCATCGCCTATATGTACCATCCTTTCCTTTTCCAATCGCTGTTCATTGAAAATCACAAACACCCTAAATCGCGGCAATTCTTTTCTACCCGGAGCAATGTAATGTTTCGTGATGTTCTCACTAAGAACATGATTGGTGAAGTGGTTCATAAATGACTTTACTATCAGGCAAAATTCCAAAGAATACTCAAGCCTTCCAAGCTAAACTAAAGTCTATTGATGAAAACCGCTTATGGCATTAAGAGATTAAATTTCTCATCCTCTCGAGTCCGTTTTGTCAAAATTATTTCCAATATTAGTAAGTTACATGCTACCTGTGATACATGTCGCCTATCTAAGTCCACCGCATTGCCTTTGGCAACTCTCGCCCAGGAACCCGTAGTTTTCAACTTGTACACAAGTGATGTACGGGTCCAACAACCGAATCAAATGGAAGGATTTAAATATTTTGTTTTTGTTTGTTGATGACTTTAATTTGAGTTAGCTTTGTTTATCCGATGAAATCAAAGAGTGAGGTGTTCACTATTTTCAAAGATTTTTACACTCATGTTAAAACTCAATTTCAATCATGTGTTAAAGTTTTCCATTAGACAATGACATTGAATTTATGTCAAACAACATGTCTCAATATCTATGTGAACATGGCATCATTCACCAAACACGCGGTAGGTACTCCACAACAAATTGAGTGGCAGAAAGAATCGAGATCTCCTCAGAAAGACTCGATCCCCCTTATGATACATATGACGGTTCCAAAAGGTTCCGGTCATTTGCCATCCTTACCGCAACGTACCCTCCCATTAACAAACTTCCAAGTCCAATGTTAGGTTTTAAATCTCCCTATGAAGTGCTAAAGTGTAGAAGATTGATTTAACACACCTCAAGGTGTTTGGTCAGGTTTGTTATGTACACATCCAAGCCGCTAATCGCGATAAGCCAGATGCAAGGCAACCAAATGTGTATTTCGTGGTGTTCTCCACTCAAAAGTATTACAATGTTTCAATCCGCTTCATTAAGAAATGCACTCGTGTCTAAGGATGTTAAGTTCAAGAACATACCTCCATTGGGACAACTACAGCTCAAGGGGAGGAAATGTTTAATATATTCCTACTCACTCAAACCTTTACGTATCCAAGGTGCAAGAAGCCTCAAGTATTGACTCCGCATGAGCTAAGAGAATCCCAAGATAAATCAAACACTTCGTATCAACCCGATAGCAATGCAAGAAATCGTGAGACAACCTCTCGATCGTAGCTTCCAAGTAATCGTAATAAATCCACCTCGAAGAAGAAATCGGCCAAGAAAGATTACAAGACTATGACTTATGCCTCACGATATACAAATACTTATAGTCTTAGTGCATTGTCATCTTCACATGTTATTTAATAAAGGTTTTTTGACGCAGCACTCGTGAACTAAGGAAATACCTCCTGTATGTACTTCTTCTTCCACAATGGAAATAAGCAATGGTAAGAGCTCAAAGCTCCTAAGATAATTGCATTTGAGCCTTTGCTCAACTTCCCTGAAAAAGGTCAAGCTCAAGTCGATGGATTTACAAAACTTGTCTGAAAAAGAGATGGCTCTATAGAAAGACACAAGGCTCGACCGGTTGCTCGAGGCTTTACTCAAACCTTTGGTGGATTATAAGGAACATTTGCCCTACAGCAAAGATGAACACAATGTGGTTCTACTGCGACAACAAATTGTGGATGGTCTCTATCAAATGGATGTGAAGAATGCATTTCTTCATGGAGAACTCCAAGAGGTATATATGCAACTACCCCGCATTACGGTCGGCTTTAAAGATAATATGGTTGAACCGCACAAAGCAATATACGATCAAGCACCATCACAGTTTGGTATACAGCAATTTCAAGGCTTGATAAAGACCTGCTTACACGTAGTAATGCCGATTCCTCTTGTTTCGTCTGCGACCGGGTATCAAGTGGAAAGTTTAAGGGTTCTTATCTATGTCGATGATCCGATTATCTCTGTGGATAACATACCGAGATTGCGCCAAGGGGCCAAGCATCAAACATTCAGAATCAAGGATTTGGGAAAGTTGAAATATTTTTGGGAATAGAAATGGCAACGTCCTCAAAAGTGGTCAGCTTTTCACCAACGCAAAGTATGTGACGCGACCAAGGAAGAAAAATGCTCGACGCAAAACTCCGCCACTACACCTCGTTGATTGTAAATCAAGCTCAACATTGATGGAGTAGGTCAGGCATGATGTGAGGCAATTATCAAAGACCGGGTGGGTAGACTTATTTATCTCACAATTACTCGACGATATCACTTAGCGCAAGATGGTCGTACCAATTCATGCATTCCTCATTGCGGCACCATCTCCATATTGTTAAGAGGATCTTACGTTATCTCAAAGGTTCCATAGGTCGAGGGATTATTATGAAGAATAACCGCCCATCGCTATTACCGGTTACACCGATGCATCGCGTGAATGTTATTGGGATGTAAAATCCACACCTGCCATCAGACATTTGTCAGTGGAAATCTTGTCACCTGAAAAGCAAAAAAAACAACAGCTTAAGTCATTTGAAGGCAGAAAAGCCGAATATCGAGAAATGGTCATATAAAGAGATGAACCGATATGGCTTGTGCTGTCTCCTTTCGTACTCAGTGGCTTCCTACCGCAAGCCTAAGTGTCCCTAATGTGCATAATCAAGCAACTATTCACATTGTCGCTAATCCCGTGTTCTACGAGAACCAAGCATATCAAGGATTGCCATTTCATTCAAATCAAGTTCAATCTCAAGTCATCGTGACTATTTTCACGCTAAGTCATGCACAACTCGCAGCATCTTTTCACCTCAAGCCATTGTCATCCTCAACTTCACGCTTCGAGCAAGCTTGGATCTATTAACCTCCTCGAACCACTAAGGGGAGGCCAAATACATCAAATAAACCACCGCACACTCATCATTATCTTTGCACGCATCGGGATACCCCGCACACTCATCAGACTGGCCTGGCACTCTCATCGATGTGTCTTTTTGTAACGACGGATTATGACCGCATTCTATTTTAATAATGTCAATATGTGTTGGTTTATCTAGTAGACGTATCAGCTCATCTTTCCTTGATTAGCGCCGAAGATGACCTGACACGCTGCGGTCTTCGTGTCAGCGTATCTCCGACGGTTGATTAGATTAAGCTTAGGTTTAACCAAATACTGGGTGGTTCATCGGCTACTGTGGTTTCTGATGCATCTTGTTGCTTCCTCCTCGTTACAACCCGTCCCAAAAATTTTATGTGAAAATTACCAAAATACCCCTGAAGTGGTCAATGTTGACTTTGTTGACTTTTCATGACGACTTGTGAAAATTTATTTTTACATATTCATGATGTACTCGCTGTGATATGAACGCTATGGATGCAAGCGGAACTCAATTTGGAGTTAAACGAACGTGAGCTACAAACTTTTAAAGCCGAAAGATTGGGCAATTTCCAATTCCTCGTAAGTTGGAATTAGGGCTTTTGCCAGGGTTGGCTGTGCAGCAACACAACTCCCCATACACTCTCGCACAAATCCCTCTCTTTCTCCCCATTTCTCTCTTGGCTAAAACTTCCAAAACATACAGAATCAACTTTGGACGAATCACAAACCGTCGAACCGTCGTCAAGATCATTACTATTACGATCGTGTCATCATTTTTGGATGAGGAGACTCCGGTGGATTTTAGAATACCCAAACTCAACCCAATCGACCAAACCGACGCTTAACGAGCATTTCCAGAACGACCATTCAATTCTTCATAATCCCGGGCTAGTAAGCCTCGAAACCATCACCATTGGTTTTATTATGTCGGTAGAGATTCAAATCGATATAAAGAACGGGAATTTGGTGCGCTTTTGGAGGAGAACGGAATTGTGGTTTTCCTAAGCTTTCCTACTAATTCTCAGACCATCTCCGCCATTTTTCTGGCCCCAAATTAGTATGAAAATATTCTACCCGCTAATACCTTCAATTTGATATATGTCACGCTTGAATTTGGCCAAAGAACGAAGAAGTTATGAATTTTTAAAGTTCGGGACATTTTTCTGAAATTTTCCAAATTCCTGGCTTGAATCAGATGGCGAGGATCTACAAGGCTTCCTGGACCTACGAGAGGAGGAAGAAGAGGGAATATTCCGTCAACTTAACGCAAATATTCTTGACTCGGCCACGAATATTCCGTCGTAAAGGTATATTCTGCTAAAATTCAATTCGTGGCCGACGCCGCAATGGGCGCGGTGACGCCACAGGCGCGCGGTAGCCGCTGCCATGCAGGCGGGCAGCGGTCATTGCAAGGAGGCGCTGGGCCCCGACCGGCTTTTCTGGCGGGCGGCGTGGACGGCGGTTTGAGGGTTTTCGTTCTAAATTTTTTTCGAGCCCGTTTTCGCTAAAATAGTATTATTTTTTATAATATTTTTTCTATAGGCCTATATTAATTTCATATTAGGAGGTTCTAATTTTTCCCTACTATTAAATAGGTAATTCTTCGGCGCCACACTTCGAGGAGGGCAACACCGAGGAGATTTCCTACTCCGATCACCGTGGAGTGGATTTTTGTTTCTGAATAAATGATTTATATGCTTAAAAATAATTATTGAAATGGTTTCTTACATGATTTTAAATGTTTTGGGGACATGTTTATATATATATATGTGTGTGTGTGTTATATTCAATTATGCAACCATATAGTATTTATTTATGGTTATATATTAGAAAATGGTTTGAGATATGATTATATACATGGATATATTTTATGAAATGATTTTGAGGGTTGAACATATTTATATGGAAATAGTGGTATTTAATTATTGGTTTCACGCATGACAATGTCTAATTACACAAGGATTAAATATTTGGGAAATTATGAAATACGTAATATTCTTCACTTCTACACATGATGTATATACGTATGTTTTGAAACACACTTGGTATGCTTTCACTACGTTGTAGTACCGCCTCACGGCCGTAGCACAGCCTCACATGCGGCCACACGCATCGTACTCCAGGTGGGTATTGTCCAGAATACCTTAAAGGCAAGCTTGTCTTACGTTTATGTTTATTTTTGGGGAAAAGGCCTCACCACGAAGGGACTCCTTGTGATGACGCGCTTATCAAGGGCAAGTTGCTTATATGTGTGGTACTAGAGTACAATTTAATTGAATAACGTAAAGTGCTTGTACGGGGATTGAGAGGCCGCTCTCAACACGCATACGGTTGATTGCTTATACACCTCGTGGTTGGTTTTCCTATATTTATATTATTGGTATATGATGAGCGACTATTTAAATACGTATTTGCTATCTACGTATTTTATATTGATATATGTTTCCAGCTATACCTATAACTACATTTTGACGTATACTACGGTAGTACGATTTTACAATTATACTCGATTTCAACAGTGTTATTATGCTGAAAAGCAGAAAGGTATTTTGAAAACTTTTATTTTTGTCCACTCACACCTTTGTTTTTGTGCCCCTTCAGACCTAGCTTACAGCATCCTAAGTGAAGTCGGCGCATCCGAGTGCAGCCCGATTCTATCCCCGACCATGTAGGGATTTATTATTCTTATTCAATTTCTTAATAATATCCAATTCCCATATGGATAGAAATTCTAGAAACTTGATTCATTATTTTGTTTCCGCCGATTCAAATTAGTACGCCTCAACTCAGGCATTTTGGCATTATTTTCCGCAAACTTTATTTCAATGTGATTTACTTAAACTAAGTGTTGTCATGCATATAACGGCTTCTCACACCTACGAGTGTCGCCAAGACGCCCGAACTCTAGATCTCACGTGGGTATCGAGCGGGGTGTCACCTCTATGTATGGGTACTTGTGTATATTGTTACTTATGAAATACAAATTAGTTAAGACTTAAAAATTCTCAGCACCCTCCTTTCGATTTATAGATTCATATATCCGATGCACCCTCTTATGAATCAATATGACTCTACAAGTTTACCGATGATGGAACTATTGCAAATCTTCCAACAAGCCACGTAAGGCTCTAATGTCCAAATGAAACCCAGCATATAACCTAAACGACTTTTCAAACCTTTGTGTTGCTGACTTATTTCAAAGTCATCAGATGCAACTTTTTCCACAGGCTCCATTAATTTCATTGTGTATAATTAGAGTGTGGAATGCCTCGACTCAAATTTTCCAGTTTTTTTATAACAATATTACACCTATTTTTCCAACACTTTTGATATATACATGATCATAAATTCGCGGTCACTTGTCGTGGACGCTTACGCTGGCCGCAGCATCAACGCTACACCCCGATTCACCCTCCTTTCCCTCTCTCCTCCCTCCTCCCCTCCTTTTAACGCGTAGACGGCCAAGATCTAATACTGGCGAAGACCGTGAAATTACCCCACTAAGTTAACAAGAGAACAAACTCATAAATAAATGCTTGAAGTGGCGGTTACATTTCCGAAGAAGTAAAAAAGAAGTGATGGTTTACGTAGCTTAAGAACTATAACAAAACTTAAAGAGGGACAAATACATGCATTTTAGAATATAACTGTATAATGAAATCTATTGAAAGTCGTTACCATTAAAATGGATGTAAGAAATTCATCAAAGTTGATGACATTTTTTCTCTTCGTAAATGAGAGTACCAATGAGCAGAGAGTTTAGGTTGGCCTTTTCAAACTGTGTGGTCTTCCAAATCCACGAGTATAGGCCGTAGTTCGATTCATAGCCGTCTAACACCCCAAGAGAATCCAAGAAGGACCATATAAAAATAAATCCCTCTTGAGTTTGATCCATTCCTTCCAAGTAAAATAGGATAAATTAGTAATTTATATGTATTTCTTTTGGTACCAATATAAATTACGGGTGTAAATTAGTAATTCACCTATGAAAATAGCTAGCTTAACTATCCATTGTTATATTTTGAGACTCCCATATTTACATAAACACTTCTATTAAACATTTTCATTTGGACTCGTCCAGTTGACTTTGCAACATGGAGAGAGATCACAAGATAAATCATATATACCTTACAGCTTCACAAGATTGGATGTGTCCTGCAAATATTTCATCTCGGCCAATTTCCTCCAATGATGAATGGTCGAGTCCGTTGACCTAATATATCATATGATTTTTTTTGTAGTAATATATATAATACAGATAAAAGAAATAAAATAATAAGCAGCTAATGCAAACTATTGCATGGAAGGGGCCAAAAGTTGAGCTCAAGTATAACTGGAAGCAAAATATGCAGTGCATGCATTGTTCGTAGATTTAGGGAAAACATAAGCAATGGGATTTTGACATTTTGTAAATGGCATTTTGTTTAATAATCAGGTCATTGAGTTTTAACTTATCAGATCCCTATATTTAGATTTCATTTATTGTAGGACAAATAAAACCGTTAATTAGTAAGGACGACGAAGGCATATTTGCATTCAAATAAAGCTTATTTGAGAGAATCTTCTCAATCGAAGCTCTCTATTTATCAGCATTTCCCTATCATGTTATATATAACGTTATACATTCAAATAGCACTGGTTGATTAAATCTAAACCCTGTACTATTCATTTACCAAAAAAGAAAAAGAATATTCACTATACGGATGATGCAGAGATACTTTCCGAGAAAAAGGACTCTCTATTAGAGAGAGAGAGAGAGAGAGAGAGACCATTTCTATGGATATAGATAGGAGGATTGCCATAATTTGCTTGACATATTCCAACAGTTCTTGCAGGCCCCGTGGGAGTTATTGGAAACTGATTCAAACAACTGATCAGTAGTGCTCTGAAGAACCCAAGTAGTGCAGAACGGCCGACACTACTTTAATTTATGTTCAAGCTTTTACCTCAAATGTTGTTGTACCATTTTGCAGTGCTGCAAATGCAATTAAACAAACTTTTTGTAAGCTCAAAAGAATTGTGAAGCATATCTAAACAAGAATAAACTTCACAAGTTCACCATGAACTAGGCTCCATGGCTATAAGGGGATGAACTGCCAGAGGAAGAGACTGCCTCTTTAAAGTTAGAGGTCTTGGAGAAAGAAATATTATCTTCAATATAACTGCTCTACGTACATTGGACAGGCTATTGACATCAATATTTTCACACATTTTATAGGCGTATTATTGACACATCGGTCATTAAACCATGAGCGAACATCATGCTAGGGAGATCAAATTTTTAAACTAAATTAGAACCAATGACATGACTACTTGATTGCTCATTTTCTTTTTAAAGTCATTAAATCATGAGGTCTTACTTTATTGCCACATCATTTGATTTACAAAATTTAGCTTTAAAATTTTGGTCTCCTAGTGATAACATTAAGAAAACTTACGCCATATGTTTATTGCTGAGTCTGAAATATAGTCTCTGGTTTCCATCTTTAAAATGCTGGAGTAGTCCTCGGTGTATAACGTGTTATAATAATTCAATCCAATGAAGTCAAATGAACCCCCTGACACTTCGGGACTCAACACTAGTAAAAACAGGAAGTTCAGAGCCTGCATTCTTCTTCATTACATCAGGTAATCTCCTCCAAACACTAAGGATTCAAAAACCTACAAAAGGAGACAACACATGCATCACAGAGCCTAAAATGGCATCATGTTTTTGACAAGGAAGAAATATACATAGATGAAAAGTGCTCAACATCTGACTTACCAACCCAAACAGAAGTCCATGGCTCTTGGGTAGCAAGTTCATCTCCAATAGTTTTGCTAGAGGAACAAACCAATAGGCAAAAATATTGATGCTTATATATCCATGCTGCATGTCCTGCATATCTCAAAAATTTCTTTTACACTGATCAACCTAGGCAAAAATAGGCAAAAATAGTTTTGATATATCACTTGCAATAAATAGAAGGGGTGTCAGTATTTTATTTTATGAGTTTGAGAAATCATATTTTAAGGGAATTTGTGAGACGTCTAACTTTTTGGAGGGTTTTATTGTGCATTATTACTTATCACAAAGATAAAGTTCTCAAGCCCTTAAAAGCGAAGAGTTTGAGAATTACCTTGGTACATTTTTTTGTACAATCTAGCAGCTGATGCATGAGCTAACAAGATATAATGAGCTGCCATGTATGGTTCGGTTGAGGAATTACCCCCTAGAACAGTTGGGACACTAAATGGAGATGAACATCGCTGTGGCGGAAGAAATCCAACATCGTAACCCCCAAGTATAAAAACATTTAGGCTCATTCATAGTAGTCCAATGCAAAACTCTATCCGAAATTTTTGAAGCACACATCTGCATATGCAGTGAAGTCTTTTTCTGCATCCAATGAAAAATTCCATCACGATCATCTCGATCCTAATTTTCTGCATGTCCCATTTAAAACTCACCAACAAAAGTTAGAACCTTACATCGATTTTGGACTAACCCATCCTCCATACTCGTCGTCATGCCTGCGGGAGATCACTGTGGTGTAAAGTAACATGTGGTTCGATTCCTGATTGAAACACAACTTAATTAATTATCAGCATAAGAATTGTAGATGTCTATAGCTACTAAATTATTAATAATAAGTGGTATTTCTTCTTTAATAGTATAATATAGATAGATTGTTACCATGGCTGATCAGTTCATCAATAAGATTGTTGTAATATTGTAGACCCTTTGGATTGACATATCCTCTTCCATCTGAAAGAAACAAATAAAACATAAGTGAAGTGCGTGAAAACTAAGAACAAGAAATTACTACTTGTTTGTTTAATCTTGGGTTACAATTTGGTGAGCACGCATACTTGGGATAATTCTTCTGACCATGAGATGGAAAATCTATATGCCTCTAAAACCAGTATCCACCATTAGTTGGACATCTTCCTGCAATGGTATGAATGAACTTGATCATGCATAAAACCATATTCCAACTATAATCCATGATATATATGATGCGTTTCAAATGTAGCATCAGCATTATTTCTAATTAGTATGATATGGATTTCCTTACAATACAAAAGAACACTTAGTCCTGAATCGTCTGAACAAATAAATGAATGGATTACAACAAAATTGAACTGATCTTGCAGAGTATAGACCTTGTATTTGTGATACTGATCAGCACGCTACATCTCCAGAAGCTCCATCATAATTACTCAATTTTGGGATAAAATCAGCAACTAATAAAGATCTTTACATGTAACTGACGCAAGTTTGAACAGTCAACGATATCTAATTGAATTATTGATTAGTTGATTTTAATTGATAATGATCAGGTGGTTTAACCCTCAACGAGTCAACATAAACATGCATTCTTTTTTACTTAGTTGAAAGTTCGAGCAATGATAAGAAATGTCACTTGGCTTCCAAATTACTGTGAAAATCATATCTGATCAGCTAAATCAAGCTTTGTCAATAGTTCCATAGTCAAATTCCAATTGTGATTAATATTTGTTTTTGCAAGTGTTGGGTTTTTTGTTCTAAATGGTTTAAAATAAGAACATATTATCACATCCTCCTTGATTATTCTTCCCCCTATTTTCAACTTTGATTTTACTTATATTAGCACTAAATGCTTGCCTCCTATGAAAATTTTCTTGACTCGAAGATAGGTGTTTATGTAGTTGGTACAGCATCCCAAAGTTGCAATACTCTAACCTAATCAATTCTATTTGGATACACTGAATTCACACACTTGCTAACTAATCCTCCAATAGGTGGATCCTATAGTTGTATAAGTGTGAGATCCACATGTATTAACTTTATGTGTCCAAATAGCATTATTCTAATCTAATTAACCGCATATAGCCTCAATAAGCAAAACTAGATTTTCACCTTTCCTAAGTTATAAATTAGAAATGAAGACAGACAATTAACAAAATTCAACGACGCCCTAAGATAAGATACTCTAGACTTTTAAACTATTGGGGATTGATTTGTATTTTGAACAAATATTTAATGGTTAAAAA
Source organism: Gillenia trifoliata (assembly GCA_018257905.1). Taxonomy (NCBI): domain Eukaryota; kingdom Viridiplantae; phylum Streptophyta; class Magnoliopsida; order Rosales; family Rosaceae; genus Gillenia; species Gillenia trifoliata. Next base: position 20,077,440 of record CM031081.1, on the reverse strand, counting down.
CCCAAAGTATCTAATACTCCGGAACATGATAAAATCCTTTATATTAAATGGAAAATGATATAAAAGTACTGGGAAGCTAACCAGCATGGGCATATGTGTCCAAAATGCTGGGGTCCTTCCGTCTTGTCTGCAGCACCTTCCACCTATTCCATGAGAATTAGTTTTGATCCAACCCCATTCCATCAGTTTCTTCTCATAGTAATACAAAAGCATATATATAGGGGCTTATATAATTATCCAATATATCTAATTAATTACATCGTATTGTCCCATATACATATGTATGTTGTATATATGCACATATAGACATAAATACATGTATATATAACAAGAAAAACCTGATAAGTGGAGGAGGAAGCACCAAACACGAAGCCTGGAGGAAAGTCATCTTTAAACTTATCAGTGCATAAAGAAAGCTTTATAAGGAGAAAACACAGAAAAAGTGAAACTCTCAACATGAAAATAACATAGTTCCGCAGCATGAACTCCGAAGGGAAGGAGTTTTAAAGCAAAGCAAAAGAGATTTGAGTGATACTCCTTTAATTTATTTGTTATCCGCACTGTAGAGCTTACCAATTATATGGAAATTGTAGACTCCAAGTCCTTGTTTGTCTTTTCCTTTGCATTTAGTTGGACTACAAATCTGTATTTATCGATTGCACCCGAGCAAGATTGCATAATTCAATTAAGATTTACTTATCGAACGATTCATTAATTTACTAGCCCCAACAATCTTAAAACCATTCAACAAAGATTTACTAATAAGCCAATTCACAACATCTTTAAATAGCCAATGTTAAGAAACACATGTGCTGATGGCGAGGTGAGGTTGAAACGAATGAGAAGGTCTGTCAGATCCTTTTCAAAACATTTCCATGTAAAAGTTGCCGTTCCAGGCTAGGCTTGGATTTGAGATTGGGATTATGACTTTAATTATAAATACTAACACTTCCTATACATGCTATGCATGTCATAATGTGTTTAAAAGTTATAAAGAGAGATGTTCAAGCCACAGTGTGCAGACGAAGAACACTAGTTGGCTTGCTTCAAGATGACAGAGTCTTGCTACCGACTGATTAGCAAGCTTCACTTCTATCCATTTGAAGGGTTTCTTGTTAGGCCTTTATGTAACGCGATAATCGTTACACACTATCGCTTCACAATAAAAAGATGTAATTATGATTAGATTAGCTTATATGTATACAAATACTTGCGCCACAAGCAATACAACTTCTCCATAAAGGATCGGGGCATACTTGGAGCATCGGTTGGTTAGGTTTTTTAATTGCCTTTCTTGTTAAGGACATTTAATCGTTTTGATGTTTATACCAAAAAATACTAAGAAGAGGTTTCGTTATAAATTAGTTATAGATAAACACTCAACTTCAAGCATTTCCAGTTAGTGCTAAAGACATAAATTGAATGTACGAGTAAGTAAAGAATGCATAAAAAAGTAGCATCGACATTGGAAATGCATTTTATATCAGAAACGAACAACATTCATACATATAAATAGTTGAATATAATTGATAAGACTCCATCTGACACAGACTCCACTGATGGTTCTAGCGACGCTCATCTTGCAAGATACACCATCTAATCCAAGTTCTTGCACTCGAATCCTGACGCTGGGCGAATTGATTGGTGTTTTTTCTCTCGCGAATTGGTTTTTTAGAACTTACAAGCTCATCTTACCGCCATATATAATGGCGAATTGTAAAGGGACATAACCGTTCATGCTTATCCAAAATCTGCCAGACCGGTTGATCGGGGCTTATCCTTTCAAAAAAACCGAATCCAAAAAGAAATAAAAAATGTAACTTGTGTTTTCGCTAATCTGAACCCAAAGCACTTACGCCCGGGCGCTACCTTTGACATTTAATATACGCACTCCAAATCCTCCAAGTTCAAAGTCCACGTCCACATACTGTTTTTTTTCAAACTATAAGTTGGAACATAATCACTTATAAAGTTATGACTTGCTTCACAGCGGATGCGACTGCACCCTACAGCCTAACACGACCCCACATTTTCTATTCAAACTCTAGCAATACCCCACATTTGAATAGAAAATAAGATACTAACTAAATTAATAACGCCTGCAGAACATGACATGATACGCACGAGATAGGTGTCTTTTTGGACTTGAACCTTCTAAAGGAGTACTTATCGGATTTGCCTAATGAAGCAGTTGAATATAATATTCGAACTCGATCATTTTAGTAGTAAATCAACAATAAGCATCAATATTATAACACATCTTGACACACGTCAATTCATATGGCTGTTCATTTTGGTCCCGAACATATCCCCGATTTCATGACTTTGCAATCAGAGCTACGCCAATTCTCAAAAATGCAACCCCACATCAATCTCATATAGGTAATGCTACAATAATAGATCAAGTTTCTATTTATCTTAACCATAAGATATTAGCATTATTAAGAATAGTTATTCACCCTCTTCGCCTTATGTAACACAATCGTTTTTCATCATAGAAATGAGTAAGAATAAGGTGTTTCTTACTTTGAGTTTTCTCTAACTAGTTTGCTCTATCAATCAGACTATGGATCTCCGGCCGCGAGGTTAGGTTTCTCGGGCTGGGTTATAACTCATTGAGTTGGCTTTAAAACCCATTCCCCTTGATGTAAATGCCACTTGATCCTTTGGTAGGCCTTTTAGTCAAAGGATCGCAATGTTCTCCTCTTAGATTTAATATAATCAATGGAAATAGTTCCATTCTTTGGAAAGTAAATTTTTGCTTCAATCTGCCCATGTCTGCCTTATATGTCTCGATCACTTCCCATTATATTCAAATAGCTTTTGCTCGACCAGGCACCCATAATCGGCCACAATGTATACATATGGCAACATGTGCTCAAATATAATGGAATATCTTCGAGAAAATTTTTACTATCTACCAGCTTGTATTTAAGGTTATAAACTCGATTCCATTGTCGAATGCTATACACATTTGCTTGTGATTTCCATTTCCATGACAAACAGACCACCGAGTGTAAAAACATATCCACTTGTGGATTTCATCACCGTGCTCCCCAAATCCACTGCATCACTATATCTCCTTCTAAAACTCTGGGATATTTAGTGTAGTGCAAAACCATAGTCTATCAGATGCTTTATATCTTACTCCCAAGAGCATTCCAATGATCTCTTCCAGGATTACTGACGACAGTGGAAAGATATTTATGCGACTTTGTTAGCCTATTTCCTTACAATTATTTAGTTAGTTATTGTTTATTATAGTGATTTAAGCTTATTTTCGTGTGTTTGTAGGTTCAAATGGCAAGTGAAGCAAGAAAGTGCATTTTGGCATTTTAGAGCAAAATTGAGCTTAAATGGAGTGCATGAATATGAAGCACAAGGAATGGACGATTTGGAGGTCAGCTGGCTGTTGTGAACTGCTTTTGAAGATGAAGAAATAAGTTCAAGATGTTAAGATAAGGAAAGAGTATGAAACAATTTTTCAACATTATCTGGAACATTATCCAAACCTTATCTTATCTTATCCTAACCTTATCACCATCATTTTCTACCTAATTCCAAAGCAGCTAGAAGGGAGATTCATTTTCATGTAAAGATATTTGAGAATCAATTCTAGAGGACCTTTCTTTTCTTTTTAAAGAGTGAAGTTAAAGCTTTTCCAAATAATTTTAGCCATTGCAAGAGCTGGAATCCGAGGAATTGGATAAAGGCTGCATGATCGCTAACTTAGACAACAAGACCTGCAAATTCCTCGTGACGAATCACGCGGTCAAGCCATATGGTCGGGAAAGCTCGATGTCTGGGCTTCCACTCTCCATTTTACTTCACACTTTGTTGCGCTTCTCGGACATAAAGTGATGGGGCAGCATCCTACAAGAAGCCGAGGATTTTTGTGTGGCAGCCTTCCGATCATCCATCCCCACCATGTAAGATATACTCCTTTTCTTTTCGCTTATAATAATATCCATCCCCTATGGATAGAGATTCTAGAACTCGCCTTATCATTTGTTTTTCCCATTGTCAAAAATTAAGACGCTCGAACCATATGCATATTGAAATCGGATTTTGCAACTTTATTACAATTCTAATTTGGTTACACTAAGTGTTGTCATGCATTTAATGGCTTCGTCACTTACGAGTGCCTGGCCAAAGACGCCCGCACTTGGGATTCACGTGTATCGAGGCTGGTGTACGCTTGCACGTGCCGTGGTTCGTAGAATTTCCTTATGACAAACACTTGGTGTATCGCTATCTTTGTAATCGGTATCTCAAACATTTCCTTGTTCGTACTTGCGCCACCTCGACGCCACTGTAATTATCCGGATGAGCCGCCGGGGCAAGTCATTGTCAATGTAGTTTGTGAGCATCGGGTCGTATTTTCCCCGAGATTTCTCAGTGGTTTACAACCTATCATGGTACGTTAAAAGTTTTCAATTTTCATATATTAGGAGTTTTAATCGATCCTGGTGCTAACTCATTCTCGTTATATCTCCTTTGTTCAAGCAAGAAAGTAACTCAACCTCACCTCTAGGGTGCGAAGTTATTGTTTGCTCGTACCCCCACAAGCATTTAAGGCTGCTCAATGGGAATTTGGGGTGGATTGCCTGGCCATTTCAAGTGACTAACTCACGGAGGCGTAATTTCATTCCTTTAAATATTATTGACTTCGATCTTATTCGGGTATGGATTGGTTATCCAAGTATCATGCCATCAGGACGTCACTGGTCACATTCCAAACACCTGGCAGCACTGCAGGTTGTCTTTCAAGGCGGTAAATAGCCTTTGCGAATCGCTTTGATTTCTTCACCGAGGCGAACAGTTGTCGCGGTATGGCTGTCAAGGCGCTTGGCTCATGTGGTGATGAAAGAAGATTCTCCAACCCGAGTCGAGGATGTTCAAGCAAGTGGGTCAACGAATATCCCGACGCTTTTTCCCCGGCGACTTACCCGCTTAGCTCCCGACAGAGATCGAAAGCTTTACGACGATTCCGATACTGTGTACCGCGATCCTATTTCTCGAGCGCGTATCGCATGGCTCCACTGAGACAAGACACACACATTAAGAATGCAATATAACAATTGAAGGGAGTTGAAAACTCCAACTTCCGTGAGTTAGTTGATAAGTGGGTTTATTCAACCTAAGATTTACCTCGGGTGCTCCGTTAAGTTTGTTAAGAAGAAGGGATGAGTATTGCGCTTATGACAGACTACAGCAACTCAACCGGTGATGTTGAAGAACCGTTATCCGTTGCATCGTATTTACGACTGCTTGACAACATGGAGCACGAAGTTTTCTCCAAGATTGACTTATCCGATATCAATGCTTATCCGGCAGCGACGACGCCCAAGACCGCCTTCCTCTTCCAAACGAGATAATGACATTATGAAGCCGTGATGCCGCTCGGATCGACCAACGTCACCCACATTTATGGATTTGATGCATCGTAGTCTTCCGAATCGCACGGATCGCCAGGATTTGCGGTTCATCGATGACATTCGACTTACTCCCCGCAGTGAGACCGAGCAATGCAGGAACACCTCGAGATGGTTTCGAGAGTCTCAGGACAAAGACAACAGAGTGCAAAGTTCGAAGAATGGCTGGCTCGGGACGTATTAGTTTCTCGTTGGGGCCATGTGATTTCGCCAAGGTATTTCTCGCTGATCCATGGGCTGAGAAGGTAGAATTGGGAACAAATTTGACTAATGTGACCGGTAAGTTTCTCTTTGCCTAGCAGTTACTACCGTCAAGCTTTGTGCACTTCTCGTCTATAGCCGCGATCTTCTTACTAAACTCACCGTAGCCGCATGTTAAGTCTGCTTTGGGATGACAGCTTAGAACGGAGTTTCTGTGGAACTTAAACATCATTTTACTCATGCACCTGTTAAGGTTTCCCCACGGTAGAAGGCGAAGTTTGATATCTACACCGATGCTTCGCATGGCCTGGGGTTGTGTGTTGATGCAACATGGAAAAGTCATCGCTATGCATCCGCATTACGACACACCCCACCCGATACCCACGTGATACCGAAAAGGAAGCGCGTCGCTTAATAATTGCAAGTGACGGGGCTTCATTAAATGCATGACAACACTTGTGAAAAACGAAATTAAATTACATTAAAGTTGCAAAATCCAACAATGTTAATATGCATATGGTTCGAGTTAACTTTTCAAATTGAAACAATGAATCAAATAATAAACTCGAAGTTCCTAATCTCTATCCATAACAGGACGGATATTATTATAGAAATCGAAGAAAGCAGTTAATCCTACATGGTCGGATGGAAAGATCGTGGAAATTCGCCACGTAAAAAGTCTCGACTCGCCATGCTATCTCACCATGTCCTCAAGGCGCAAAAACAAAAGTGCGAGTGGACAAAATAAAAGTTTTCGCAAAACCTTTCTTTTCAACATATTAACCCCCCTATTTGAAAATCCGAAGATAATCGCAAAACATACTATCACAAGATAGTTCAAAAAGGTACTTTACGAGTATAACAAACATATCAAAAGGTATAATAACCATAAATCACAATTCATAATTTAACATAATATAATACTAGAAAAACCAACACAGGTATATTGACATCACCCATGTACGCAAGCCGAGGAACAAACTCTCTCAATCACGCATGTTCAATACGTTATCCAATCATTTGTACTCCTAGTACCACACATATGTCTGCACGCAGACACACACCCGAGTCCTTACGTAGCGGTGGGGCCTTTTCCCCATAAACAACAATAAACGTAAGACAAGCTTTGCACTAAGGCATTTAATGACAATACCCCTCGGAGTACAAGGCGGTGACCCATACATGTGAGAACCGGCCCTATGGCCATGAGAACGGGGTAATTACAAATGTGAGTGAAAGCATACCTAGTGTGTTTGAAAACATACATACATACTCATGTGTATAGATATGATAAGCAATATCCCTTTCAATTCCCAAATATTTATCATTGCATAAATAAATCCTTTCCTAAAACCATATAATAAAATATCATTTAATATTTATGCAAAAGTGATATCAAGTATAACCCATTTCATATAATAAAATCATACTTGATAAATAATCCCAATAACCAATTAAATCCATTTCCCAATATATATACCATAAATAGAACAAATATGGTTGCATAAATAATTGTCAACAAGTATATATATTTACTAATAAATATATATAAATAAACACGCTTCGAAAACCATTTAAAACCATATATAGAAATCAAATTCATATTTATTTTCAATCATAAAAACCATTTAATAGCTAAAAGCGTCCACTCACGTATTCAAGCAGCTGAAATCTCCCCTTGCACGCTCTCCTGTGCTGGGAGTCAAGAATTATCTATTTAAAGTTGGGCGGATAAATTAGAACTTCCTACAAATAATTAAAAATTAGGCCCTCATAAAAGAAACCCCAAAAGTAATACTATTTTAGCGAAAACTAAGCTCAAAAACGATTTCTGGGTCCCGAAATTCCCACTGCCCACACACGATGGCCAAGCCAGCAAGGCCGCTCACGCGCCGGAAATCTCATTAAAACTACCCACGCGCGTAGCTGCCTCACGCGCCGCACGCGGGCCAAGACGCGCCGTGAAACTATTTCACGCGGCCGGAGAGTGGCTTCACGCTACCGGCACGTTGTCGCCACGGCTACCAAGACGTGTCGCCACGCTACCGCACGCGTCGCCATCGCTACCGGCATCGCGCGGTCCCACGCCGGGCACGCGGGTCCCACGCGCTGGCGCTGCGGTTCCCACGCCACGCGCCCCCACGCGCTTCTCGGGCTGACGTTACCCTACGCTACGCCGATGCCACCACGCTACTTACTGGCCATGGACAAGCAAGATTGGCAGTTAATTCGGAATATACCTTTTTCTCGACGAATATTCTCGCTGCTAGGAATATTCGCTACCGCGAACTTAATATTCCCTCTCCTTCTTCCTCTTGCCTGGCCGCCGAGCTCGCCGCCGCCGGGCCCCGCGAGCTGGCTCCTGCTCGCTAACTGGAAAATAATTGCCGATTTAGTCCCTAAACTTCTAAACATTCATATCTCCTTCGCTCTTGGCCAAATTGGACGTGCAGTAATATATCAAATTGAAGGTATTGAGGAGTAGAACATTTTCATATCAATTTGAGGCCGAAAAATGGCCGGAGATGGCCTGAAATTGGCCGGAAAGCTTCTGGGAAACCCTAATTCCTGTTTCCTCCTTCAATACTCGCACTAAATTTGACGTACTTTATATCAAATTGAACCTACTCAATCCAACAAAGCCAATGGTATGGGTCTCGAAGTACCTTGGTCTGGATTGCACAAGAAATTGACGGCAGTTTCAAACCGTTCGACGCTCTGCTTGAACGACGTTCGAAGCTTGATGATTCCAAAATCACGCCGCCCACAATGACGCAGAGGAACACTGCATGATTTTTGGGCGTTGGTTTGGTGGTTTTGGGACTGCTCAGCGATGGTTGCTCTCGCATTGCTGTTACGAGAGAACGGGAGAGAAAGAGAGGAGAGAGAGAGAGATTGCACGCGGCAGCAGCTGCAAGGCTGTCGCCGTGCAATCAGCCAAATGCCAAAACCCTAATTCCCATACACGGGGTGGCAAATTAACAAAATGCCCCTACACTTTAAAAGTTCAGAATCGCTCGCTTGAACTCCTAATTGAGTTCCCGCTTGCTTCACGCCGCTCGTGTTGACGAAAGTACATCAAGAATATGTAAAGAAATAACTTTCACATGTCGCTACGGAAAAGTCAACAAAGTCAACGCGTTCCTGGCGGTATTTTTGGTAATTTCACATAATTCTGGGGACGGTTGTAACAATCTACTCCCTTAAACAGAATTTCACCGCGAAATTACAAACAAAAGTACTAAAATAGATGCGGATACCGTGCCTCATACGCTCTCGCCTCCCAGTAACCCTCCTACCCTCACAAGTTACTCCACCGAACCTTCACTGAGGGGTATCACTCGTTCCTCGTAACCTTGTCTTTCTCGGGTCCAAAATCTCCACTCTGGCTCTCCTCGTAACTCAACTCTCTCATCCAACCGCAAAGGTCCCGTGGTTGAGTACATGAGACTCGTGCGTACATACTTCTCAACATAGAAACATGCAAGACATCACGTACTCCGAGATAACTCCGTCAGTAAAGCTAACCGACACGCAATCGCGCTCAACACGCCCCACAATCTCATAAGGACCAATGTCCCGGACTTAGCTTACCCCGCATCAATCTTTACTACACCCTTCCAGGGCAACAATCTCAAAAAACACAAAGTCACCCACCGCATTCTCACTGGCCCCAGAGTTGCCCGGTCGCTTACTCTTCTCGTCTATCCCCGGGGCCGCCTTCGTGTTACGCTTTAATCACCTCGAATCTTTTCTCAGTAGTGCCGTCCACAATCCCCGTCCTCAAGTACTCTTTCCCCAACCTCCGTCCAACACAATGGGGTTCTTAAGCATGCCTTACCACACCCGCCAAATCCTGCCATACCGATACTAAGAGTTGAAACCGTTATTGTATGCAAACTCAATTAATGCTAAATGATCATCCCAACTTCTCGAATCAAGGATCGAAACTCTCAACATGTCCTCTAAAGTTCAATCGTTTCTCTCGGGATCGACCATCCGTCTGTGGGTGGAAAGTCAGATTATTACGTAAGTTTCGTCTCCCATCGCCTCCCGAAATGCGTACCAAAATTCTGTGCTGAACCCTGATCTCTATCCGATATGGAAACCGTACCCCATGGAGTTTAACAATCTTATCACCGAACATCGCCAACTTATTCAACTTGTAATCCTGACTGGTTCCAAGAAGTGCTACTGCTTTTGCCACTTATTTGACAATCACCCAAATACCATCACACTTTGCTCCCTGATAAAGCAGAACTCCAAACACAAAGTCCACGGTAACATTCTCCCCATTTCCAAACCGATCAGAAGCTCACACAACCCCCGTGTTTCGCTCTCTCCGCCTTCACTCACGACAAGGAACATCGGATTTCAGCAACCAAGGACATTCCTCTTTCATCCTCGACCAATAAGAGGTCGAACAGGCAAGACATCTTCGTACTACCCTACACAGAAAGCATAAGCAGTAAATGTGTGCCTCATCCAGATTTCTCTCTTCAATCCACCATCCCCTTGGGTACAAATAATCGTATCACCCAACATCGCAATCCATCCTCCCGATCACACATAATCTCACTCTCTCACACCGCGTTAACTTCCTCCTAAGCCGCACACACTCGAATCAACTTCGGGCCTCTCGAACTTTATCCACCAAAACAGATCTAACCGAAATGTGAGCTAGCAAAGCTCCATGATTATCCACATTAAGGATAGCACCCGTGCTCCTCAACTCACCCAACATCGGAATGTAGGTCGCTCTAATCGATGCCAACTGCCCATGGGATTTCCGACTCAAGGTGTCGGCCACTACATTCGCCTTACCAGGATGATAATCGATAGTACAATTATAATCACTGATCAACTCCATCCATCTCCTCTGTCTCAAATTCAACTCACTCTGCGTAAAGATGTACTTGAGACTCTTGTGGTAGGTGAAGATACGGCAAGTCTCCCCATACAAATAATGTCGCGAAATCTTCAAAGCAAAGACCACAGCAGCTAACTCCAGATCATGAGTAGGATAATTCATTTCGTGTCGTTTGAGTTGTCTGGATGCATAGGCAATGACTCTTCCATGTTGCATCAACACACAACCCAAACCATGCAACGAAGCATCAGTGTAGATATCGAACTCACCACTCTCATCAGGAAGCACTAACACTGGTGCGTGAGTAAGATGATGCTTAAGTTCCTGGAAACTCCATTCACAACTGTCATCCCAAACGAACTTAACATCCTTCCTGGTGAGTTTAGTAAGAGGTCCGGCTATAGACGAGAAATTCTGCACGAAACGACGGTAGTAGCCTGCTAAACCCAAGAAACTTCTCACCTCAGTTACATTAGTTGGCTCCTCCCAATTCACCACCGCCTCCACCTTCTGTGGATCCGCAAAAATACCTTCAGCAGAAATCACATGGCCCAAGAAACTAATACGATCGAGCCAAAACTGACATTTGCTGAACTTCGCATACAACTGTGCTGTCCTCAAACTCTCCAAAACCATCCTCAGGTGTTCCACATGCTCGGTCTCACTCTGCGAGTAAATCAGAATGTCGTCGATGAACACAATCACAAACTGGTCCAGATACGGTCGGAATACTCTGTTCATCAGATCCATAAATGCGGCTGGAGCTTTAGTCAATCCGAACGGCATCACCAAAAACTCATAATGTCCATATCTCGTTCGGAAAGCAGTCTTGGACACATCATCCTTGCGGATACGCAACTGATGATAACCAGATCGCAGGTCAATCTTGGAGAAAACTCGTGCTCCCTTCAGCTGATCAAACAGGTCATCAATACGAGGCAACGGATAACGGTTCTTCACTGTCACCCGGTTGAGTTGCCTGTAATCTATGCATAGACGCATACTCTCATCCTTCTTCTAAACAAACAACACCGGAGCACCCCAAGGTGAAGTGCTGGGTTGAATAAACCCCTTATCAACTAACTCCTGAAGTTGGGTTTTTAACTCCCTCAATTCAGCTGGAGCCATACGATACGGTGCTCGGGAAATAGGATCAGTACCTGGTATCAGATCAATCGTGAACTCGATCTCTCTGTCAGGAGCTAAACCAGGTAAGTCCTCAGGAAAAACGTCGGGATATTCATTGACCACGCGAACATCCTCGACACGGGTTGGAGAATCTTCCTTCATCACCACATGGGCCAAGTACCCTTGACAACCCTTCTGCAACAACTTCTTCGCCCTCAGTGAAGAAATCAGACAGTTCTGCAAAACTCTTCTCTCGCCTTGGAAGACAACTTCTGGTCTACCAAGTGTTTGGAATGTGACCACTTTGGTACGACAAGCCACAATGGCATGATACTTGGACAACCAATCCATACCCAGAATAAGATTAAAATCAATGATGTTTAAGGGAATAAGATTCGCCTCCATGAGTTCGTCGCCAACGAAAACTGGACAATCCTTAAATTCCCATTGAACGACACTAGTCTGCCCCATAGGCTGAGTAATAACTAACTCACACCCAAGAGGTGAGGGTTGGGGATTTACTTTCTTAGCGAACATAGGAGATATAACAGAATGAGTAGCACCCGGATCAATTAAAACTCTAGTAAGAAAACCGAAAACATTTAACGTACCCATGATAACTCCTAAACCACGAGCAATCTCAGGGAAAGTACGACTGGTACTCCCCTGAACTACATTCGCAAAGACTTGCCCCAACTGGGCATAATCAGTTAAATCTAGCTAACGTCGAGGTGGCATAGCTCTGAACAAGGAGATACTGAGATACTCAGTACAAGAATGACGTACACCAAGTGTTTGTCATAAGAATTCTCTGAACCTATGCTCTGATACCAAACTGACACACCCCACCCTCGATACCCACGTGGATACCGAGTGCGAGCGTGGCACTCACTGACGTAATGATCCATCGCTCCGCAATTATGGCAACCACCGATACGAATCGACAAGGACCAAAATATGGCCGATTACGGCGCGTCCACAAAAAGGTCGATCCGGTCGAGGCTGAACCGGCGAGTGCTGTAGGGGCCCCCGCGTCCTCCACCGGATCGAGAACTTTGGCTTCTAGAACCTCCCACCAGAAAAACTAGAGCTCTGACCGCTCTTCTTGAAGCCTCGCTGCTTCCTCGGACCGCCAACGAAGAATTTCCCTGGCGACGTCCCTGTCACTACCCCGTACCGAGTGCCCCCAGCGTGAGTCGCTAGCCATAGGCACTCAATGTCAGTGCTAACTCCAGCTCCATCTGATAGGTCGTGCATCGGTGTCCGGCGGTGATGATCGATGTCACGCCTCTCGACCCTCACATGAAGCGAGTCTGCAACTGCGCTGCATTGTTCTCCATCGTGGACAATACCTCATAAGCTCACTGAAACTGTGTCCCATACTCAGATACGAAAATAGTGCCCTGTTTCAGATCCAGAACTCTCTCCTCTTCTGACTCGATACTCAGGAGTGAAAAATCGCATGCGGAACCTCGTTTTGAGTTGCTCCCAAGTGACATGAGTGCCACGAGGAAGAGTACTCTCCTCGGTGTCCCACCAACTGTAGCACTCCCAGTGAGGAAGAAGAGCGCTGTAGTAACTGGCTGAGTCCTCCGGACAATTCTCATGCGCGGAAGGAGTCTTCTCTACCTTCTCCAAGCCATAGCTCGGCTGTCTCACCCGTAGCAACACCCTCAAGTTCCCATACACCTAAACCACGTGCAATTTCAGGAAAGTCGGCCTCACGCATGCGAGACTGCGACAATAAGCTCATTTGCCCAGGTATTCAAGTGGAGTGCAAATCTGTTGTCGTCGAGGTGGCATGGCTTTCTGCTTGAAGGAAACACTGAGATACTCAGTACAAGAATGACACACAAAGTGTTTGTCATAAAATTCTCTGAACCTATGCTCGATACCAAGCGGCCCACACCCCACCCTCGATACCCACGTGGATACCGGTGCGGCGTCTTTGGCCGAGCACTCGGAAGTAGCCAAGCCATTAAATGCATGACAACACTTATGAAAATGAAATTAAATTGTAATAAACGTTGCGGAGTTCAATGTCAATATGCATATGGTTCAGAGCGTACTAATTTGAAACAGCGGAAATATAATAGTGAGTCAAGTTCCTAAAATCTCTATCCATAACGGGGATGGATATTATTATAAGCTGAATAACAGAAAGATAAATCCTACATGGTTGGGATATCGAATCAGGAAACTGCCACATTATCCTCGACCTCACCAGAAGCAGTGTCACTATGACCTGAAGGGGCGCAAAAACAAAAGGTGTGAGTGGACAAAAATCAAAGTTTTTCGCAAACCTTTCTCTTTTCAACATACTAACCCCCTGTTTGAAAACGAGTATAAATATACCATCGTAGTATAGTTCAAAAGATACTTTAATATTATACGGAAACATATCCAAAAGGTATAATAACATAAATCGCAGTTCATAGTTCCGTCAACAAATATATATAAATATAATATGGGAAAACCAACACGGGGTATATGCGCGATCACCACTAATGCGGTTTGAAGAACGACCTCTCAATCACCGTACAAGCGCTACGTTATCCACTGGCTTTTGTACTCCTAGTACCACACACATGTAAGCACTTGCGCCTGGCACGTCACACCCAAAGGATCCTTACGCAGTGGGGCCTTTTCCCCATAAACAACAATAAACACTTGAACAGCTTGCACTAAGGTATTTAGGACAATACCCACAGGTACGGTCGTGTGACCCAAACATGAGACTTGTCCTATGGCCATGAGAACGGTACTACAACGTAGTGGCATACTAGTGTGTTTGAAAACATACATACATACTCACGTGTATAGATAGGGGCCAAAATCCCCTTTCATAAATCCCATAAATCAATAAAGCATAAATAATAATTCCCAAATCATATCCAATATCTTTTCATATTTATGCAAAGTAAAATCATAGTGTAAGATAATTCATAATGTACGAACAAAATTGATAAATCATCTCAAATCACCAAAGTAATCCATTGCAAATGTATTTACCATAAATAGAATGATTATGGTTGTGTAAACATTTGTAAGTATCGCATATATATTTATAAATAAATATATATAAATAAACATGCTTTGGAAACCATTTAAAATCATGTATAAATCCTTTCATAATCAATTCCAAACATAAAAACCATTTAAGAAAGCAAAGTCCACTCACAGGTATTCGGGAGTGAAATCTCCCCTACGTCGTTGTCCTCCTGGGTGTGGGGCAGAAGAATTACCTATTTAAGTTGGGAATAAATTAGAACTTCCCTAAAAATAATTTAAAAATAGGCCTTAAAAGGGAATCCCCCAAAAATATGAATATTTTAGCGAACGAGTGAAAAATGAATTCCGGGCCCGAAAACCCTCCGCCACCGTCCACCGCCGCCGAGGCGCACCGCCGTGCGCCGCCGCACGCCGCCACGCGCCGGGAAACGGTCGGAAAACCTCCACGCGCCGGGCCCTCACGCACTTGCCAGCGCTGGCCACGGCGCCGAGAAACCCCGGACGCGCCCACACGCGCGGAAAAGCCATCACCGGCCGGCGGTGGTTTCACGCGCTGGCACGTGGTCACGCGCTGGCGCGTGTCGCCCGCGCGCTGGCACGTGGTCACGCGCTGGCGCGTGTCCACACGCGCGTCACCGCGCCCACAGCGCCTTCTTCGGCGTCACCCCACGCGCTGGCCGCGTCGGCCACAGCCCCTGTGCTCTTGTCGGCTTCCGTTAAAGATTAACGGAATATGCCTTCGCCGTTAACGGAATATTCCGTCGTCCCCTTCCTCTTGCGGTCGCCGGAGCTCCACCATACCACCATACATGCCGCCGCCATAAATACGCCCGTCGCGAAGATAAGGAAAATAATGCCGATTATGTCCCAAAACTTCAAAAATTCATATCTTCTTCATTCTTTGTCCAAAATTGACGTGCCATATATCAAATTGAAGGTATTGAAAGAGGTAGAATATTTCTATACCTATTTGAGGCCGGAAAAATGGCCGGAAATGTACAAATTAGCCGGAAAGCTTCGGAAACCTAATTCCGTTCTCCTTCGATACTACACCAAAATTTACGTGCTATATGAAAATTGAACCTACTCAATCCAACAAAGCCAATGGTAATGGTCTCGAGAGGCTTACCTTGGTCGGTTAATACAGAAAGTCGATGAACAGTTCGCTATTCCATTCCGACTTCGGTTTGAGCAAGCGGGTTCGAGTTTGAAGATTCCAAGATCACAGTCCGTCCAATGTGAGAGGATCACGTTGGTGTGAATTTTGACAGTTTTGGTGGTTTTGTGATTCGTTCAAGAATGAGTGGCTCTCGGTACGTATTTTGCCGAGAGAGAATGGGAAGAAAGGGAGAGAACGTGCAGCCAATTTCTAGGTAGGGTTGGCTCTTTGTCTGCGATCAGCCAAAATGCCAAAACCCTAATTCCCATACACGGTGTAAAATTACCAAAATGCCCCTACACTTTAAGCTTTAGCAAAACGTTCGTTTGAACTCGAATTGAAGTTCCGCTTGCGTCCACGTGTTCGTATCGACGAGTACATCGAGAATATGTAAAGAAAATAATTTTCACAAGTCGTCCCAGAAAAAGTCAACAAAGTCAACTTTGACTTTAGGGAGTAAGTGGTCATTTCACAAAATTTTGGGACGGGTTGTAACACTTGCTCTGATACCAATCTGACACATTCCGATCCCGGACACGCCGGGTGTCGAGAGGAGTGCTAGCCGACAAGTGTTAGGTGGCAGAAGCCAATTATGCAAAAATTAAGTGAAAAGTAAGAATTTCAAGAGTAGAGTGCGGAAGTAGAAGTGTGGTGAGGTTAAAACCCATGTCTGACGGGATGCATAACAGTCGGAGCAAAGTAAATAGTGCAGGAATATAAAAACATTCACATCCCCGTGAGGGATGGATAAATAAGTTAACTACAAGTAGGTGAATTCTCATAATTACGAGGATATGTGGAACCGTCGACCACTGCCAAGGGAGCCCTCGAGATCACCGATAAGTGAACCGTCACTAGGTCTGGAGGCGCAAAACATAAAACGGTGAGTGGGTCAAAAAGCAAAGTTTGATAAACCGTTGTTTTCAAGGTCTACTAACCCCTCATTTGGAAAACAAGTATAGTTTTGAAAACCACGTCATACCCTCGGGCATGAACCTCAAAATACTATAGTAAAAATATCACAGATTACTCCCGATAATGATGTCTTGACATGCTCACCCATATGTAAACACACAAGTCCAAGTGCCTAAACCACAAGAGAGCAGGCTAGGTATAAAGAGTAATACGCTGAGTACTACAATGACATGAGTCTAACGCTAGCGGTGCACAAAGTGCGGAGTCACACAAGTTCGAGTTGCCTAGTGCAACCTAGAACAGGCTAGTACCTACAATGGATCCAAAGCTGCGTAGATGGAATATCTTCGAGAAAATTTTTAAGCCATTCAGCTTCATCAGCAGTTGTATTTAAGGTTATAAACTCTGATTCCATTGTCGAACGTGCTATACACATTTGCTTAGACGATTTCCATGACACAGCTGCACCACCGAGTGTAAAAACATATCCACTTGTGGATTTACTGTCTGTGCTCCCTGAAATCCAATTTGCATCACTATATCCTTCTAAAACTGGGGGATATTTAGTGTAGTGCAAACCATAGTTCATTGTATGCTTTAAGTATCTTAATACCCTTAAAAGAGCATTCCAATGATCTCTTCCAGGATTACTTGATGATAGGAGCATATTTATGCGACTTTGTTAGCCTATTTCCTTACAATTATTTAGTTAGTTATTGTTTATTATAGTGATTTAAGCTATTTTCGTGTGTTTGTAGGTTCAAATGGCAAGTGAAGCAAGAAAGTGCATTTTGGTGCATTTTAGAGCAAAATTGAGCTTAAATGGAGTGCATGAATATGAAGCACAAGGAATGGACGATTTGGGAGGTCAAAGAAGGTTAGGAACCTGTTTTGAAGATGAAGAAATAAGTTCAAGACAAAGAAGATAAGGAAAGAGCAGGAAACATGGAACATTATCTGGAACATTATCCAAACCTTATCTTATCTTATCCTAACCTTATCACCATCATTTTCTACCTAATTCCAGCAGCAAGGGAGATTCATTTTCATGTAAAGATATTTGAGAATCTGAATTCTAGAGGACCTTCTTTTCTTTTAAAGAGTGAAGTTAGAAGTTTGGAAGACGAGCTGATTGCAAGAAAGTGGAATCCGAGTGGAATTTGGACAGTGCTGTGCATGACTGCCAACTTAGACAGCGCACCCAGAATTCCTCAGGACGAATCACGTGTCAAGCCATATATGGTTGGAAAGCTCTGGATGTCTAGTTTCCACTGGATTTTACTCACACTTTTGTTTTTGCGCCCCCTTCGGGACATAGTGATAGTGCATCCGGCGCAGTCGAGGATTTTGTGTGGCAGCTCTGATCATCCATCCCGACCATGTAAGGATATACCTTTTCTTTCAGTTTCTATAATAATATCCATCCCTGTTATGGATAGAGATTCTAGGAACTCAGTTTATCATTTGTTTTTCCGCTGTTTCAAAATTAGTACGCTCTGAACCATATGCATATTGAAATCGGATTTTGCAACTTTATTACAATTTAATTTTGGTTACACTAAGTGTTGTCATGCATTTAATGGCTTCGTCACTTACGAGTGTCGGCCAGCACGCTCGCACTCGGTATCCACGTGGGTATCGAGGGTGGGGTGTGTCAGTTTGGTATCAGAGCCAGGGGTTCAGAGAATTCTTATGACAAACACTTGGTGTACGTCATTCTTGTACTGAGTATCTCAGTATTTCCTTGTTCAGAGCTATGCCACCTCGACGCCAGCCAGAATTATCTGATTTAGCCCTGCTGGGGCAAGTCATTGTCAATGTAGTTTAGGGGAGTACTGGTCGTACTTTCCCTGAGATTTCTCGTGGTTTAAGAATCATCATGGGTACGTTAAAAGTTTTCAATTTTCATATTAGAGTTTTAATTGATCCGGGTGCTACTCATTCTGTTATATCTCCTTTGTTCGCTAAGAAAGTAAATCCCCAACCCTCACCTCTTGAGTGTGAGTTAGTTATTGCTCAGCCTATGGGGCAGACTAGTGCTGTTCAATGGGAATTTAGGGATTGCCCAGTTTTCGTCGGTGACGAACTCATGGAGGCGAATTTCATTCCTTTAAATATTATTGACTTCGATCTTATTCTGGGTATGGATTGGTTATCCAAGTATCATGCCATTGTGGATTGTCGTACCAAAGTGGTCACATTCCAAACACCTGGTAGACCAGAGGTTGTCTTTCAAGGTGAGAGAAGAGTTTTGCAGAACTGTTTGATTTCTTCACTGAGGGCGAAGAAGTTGTTGCAGAAGGGTTGTCAAGGGTACTTGGCTCATGTGGTGATGAAAGAAGATTCTCCAACCCGAGTCGAGGATGTTCGCGTGGTCAATGAATATCCCGACGTTTTTCCTGAGGACTTACCTGGTTTAGCTCCTGATAGAGAGATCGAGTTTACGATTGATCTGATACCAGGTACGGATCCTATTTCTCGAGCGCCGTATCGTATGGCTCCAGCTGAATTGAGGGAGTTGAAAACCCAACTTCAGGAGTTAGTTGATAAGGGGTTTATTCAACCCAGTACTTCACCTTGGGGTGCTCCGGTGTTGTTTGTTAAGAAGAAGGATGAGAGTATGCGTTTATGCATAGACTACAGGCAACTCAACCGGGTGATAGTGAAGAACCGTTATCCGTTGCATCGTATTGATGACCTGTTTGATCAGTTGAAGGGAGCACGAGTTTTCTCCAAGATTGACTTGCGATCTGGATATCATCAGTTGCGTATCCGCAAGGATGATGTGCCCAAGACTGCCTTCCAAACGAGATATGGACATTATGAGTTTCTGGTGATGCCGTTCGGATTGACTAATGCTTCAGCCACATTTATGGATTTGATGAACAGAGTCTTCCGACTGTATTTTGGATCAGTTTGTGATTGTGTTCATCGATGACATTCTGATTTACTCCCAGAGTGAGACCGAGCATGAGGAACACCTGAGGATGGTTTTGGAGAGTCTGAGGACAGCACAGCTGTATGCAAAGTTCAGCAAATGTCAGTTTTGGCTCGATCGTATTAGTTTCTTGGGCCATGTGATTTCTGCTGAAGGTATTTTCGTTGATCCATAGAAGGTGGAGGCGGTGGTGAATTGGGAACAGCCGACTAATGTGACTGAGGTGAGAAGTTTCTTGGGCCTAGCAGGCTACTACCGTCGTTTTGTGCAGAATTTCTCGTCTATAGCCGGACCTCTTACTAAACTCACCAGGAAGGATGTTAAGTTCGTTTGGGATGACAGTTGTGAACGGAGTTTCCAGGAACTTAAACATCATCTTACTCATGCACCGGTGTTAGTGCTTCCTGATGAGAGTGGTGAGTTTGATATCTACACTGATGCTTCGTTGCATGGTTTGGGTTGTGTGTTGATGCAACATGGAAAAGTCATCGCCTATGCATCCAGACATGACACACCCCACCCTCGATACCCACGTGGATACCGAGTGCGAGCGTGCCGACACTGTAAGTGACGAAGCCATTAAATGCATGACAACACTTGTGAAAACGAAATTAAATTACATTAAAGTTGCAAAATCCAATGTTAATATGCATATGGTCTGAGCGTACTAAATTGAAACAATTAATCAAATAAACTCGGAAGTTCCTAGAATCTCTATCCATAACAGTGATGGATATTATTATAGAAACCGGAAGAAAGAAGAATCCCTACATGGTCGGGGATGAAAGATCGTAGCCGCCACGAAAAAGTCTCGACTCGTACGCTATCTCACTACGTCCGGTGGGAAGCAAGAAACAAAAATGAGTTTTCTGACAAAAATAAAAGTTTTCGCAAACCTTTCTTTTCAACATATTAACCCCTATTTGAAAATCCAAGATAATCGCAAAACATACTATCATAGTATAGTTCAAAAGGTACTTTTATGAGTATATCAAACATATCAAAAGGTATAATAACCATAAATCACAATTCATAATTTAAACATAATATAATACGGAAACTAACACAGTGGTATATGCGCGATCACTCATGTACGGTCAGGAACACCAATCACCGTACAAGTCCAATAGACACACAATCCAACTCATTTGTACTTAGCACCACACATAAGTCCAGCTACCATTGGCCACACCCGAAAGTCCTACGTAGCGGGCCTTTCCCATAAAACAACAATAAACGAAGACAAGCTTGCACTAAGGTATTTACCTGACACACTCGGAGTACAAGCATGTGACCCATACATGAGAACCGTCCATGGCTATGAGAACTAGATTACAACGTAGTGAAAGTATTACCTAGTGTGTTTGAAAACATACATACATACTCACGTGTATGACATGATAAGCAATATCCTTTCATAATTCCCAAATATTTATCATTGCATAAATAAATCCTTTTCCCAAAACCATAATAAAATATCATTTAATATTTATGCAAAAGTGATATCAAGTATAACCCATTTATAATAAAGGCAAACTATTACCAGATAAATAATCCTAATAACTAATTAAACTATTTCAATATATATACCATAAATAGAACAAATATGGTTGCATAAATAATTATTAATAAGTATATATATTTACTAATAAATATATATAAATAAACACGCTCAAAACCATTTAAAACCATATGTAAATCAAATTCATATTTATTTTCAATCATAAAACCATTTAATAAAGCAAAGGTCCACTACACGTTATTCAAGAGTGAAATTCCCCCCCTAAGGTTCTCCCCAAAGTGAGCCGAAGAATTATCTATTTAAAGTTAAGGGATAAATTAGAACTTCCTCACAAATAATTAAAATAATTCTATAAAAGAAACCCCCAAAGTAATACTATTTTAGCTAAAACGGGTTTAAACGATTTTCGCCCCGAAACCCCACCGCCGCCGGCTCACGCCACGGCGCTCGCCGTGCGCGCCACGCGCCGCAAACTACGGGAAACCACTCCACGCGCCAAAGTGGTCTCACGCGCCGCACGCGGGGCCAAGATCGCCTGGAAACCATTTCACGCGCCGGGAGAGTGGTTTAATGCCACGGCACGTGTCGTCACGCCGCACCGCCACGCGCCGGCACGTGTCGCCACGCGCCGCACGTGGTCCCACGCGCCGGCACGTGGTCCCACTGCGCCGGCGCGTGTCCCCCACGCGCGTCACGCCCCACGCGCCCGCCGACGCCACCCCACGCGCCGACGTCGCCCACGCGCCCACGCGCCGCGACGCCGCACTGGCAAAGCACCCGGAATATACCTTTTTCTCTGACTTAACATTCCTCGTCAAGTTAGGAATATCTCCACTGCTAACGGAATATTCCTCCTTCTTCCTTGCCTGCCGCTCGAGCCCGCCGCCGTCCGCGCCCGGCCGGCCTGCCTAATCCGGAAAATAATTGCCGATTTAGTCCCTAAACTTCAAACACTATCTCCTTCGTTCTTTGCCAATTGACGTGTAATATATCAAATTGAAGGTATTGAGGAGCAGTAACATTTTCATATCAATTTGAGGCCGAAAATGGCCGGAGATGGCCTGAAATTGGCCGGGAGCTTCTGGGAAACCCTAATTCGTTCTCCTTCAATACCGCACCAATTCACGTACTTTATATCAAATCGAACCTACCTTAATCCAACAAAGCCCAATGGTAAGGGTCTCGATGTTTACCTTGGTCTGGATTGCACAAGAAATTGATGGTTAGTTTCAAACCGTTCCGAGGCCGGTTTGAACGATTGTCTGAAGTTTGATGATTCCAAAATCACGCTGGGCCCACAATGACGAGAGGAACACTGTATGATTTTTGGGCGGTTGTTTGGTGGTTTTGGGATCTGCTCAAGGATGGCTGTCTTGCACGTTTTTTTTTTGCCGTAGAGAGAATGGGAGAGAAAGAGAGGGAGAGAGAGAGATTGTGTATCGCAACAGCTGGGTAAGGTTGGCTGTCATGCAATCAGCCAAAATGCCAAAAACCCTAATTCCTACACACAGGCAAATTACCAAAATGCCCCTACACTTTAAAGTTCCGTGAAATCGCTCGTTTGAACTCCGAATTGAGTCTCCGCTTGCGCCTCACGCGTTCGTGTTGACGAGTACATCAAGAATATGTAAAGAAATAACTTTCACATGTCGCTACTTTAAAAAGTCAACAAAAGTCAACGTTGCTCCCTAAGGGTATTCTTGTACTCACATAAATTTTGGGACGGAAGCAAATAACTACTCTCTTAAATAGAATTTCGTCCGCGAAATTACAAAAACAAAAGTACTAAAATAGATGCGGATACTGTGCCTCATGCTCCTCGCCTCCCAAGTGTGCCTCCTCTACCTCATGGTTACTCCACCGAACCTTCACCTCGCAGGTATCACCTTGTTCGTAACCTTGTCTTTCATTCAAAATCTCCAACGGCTCCTCCTCGTAACTCAACCTCTCATCCAACCGCAGTTGGCCGTGGTTGGAGCAAGGAGACTGTGCGTACATACTTCCTCAACATAGAAACATGTAGCCATCATGTACCCGAGATAACCTGGCAAGCTAACCGATACGCAATCGCGCCAACACGCCCACAATCTCATATAAGGACCAATGTCCCGGACTTAGCTTACCCCGCTACCGACCCTACCACCTTCCAGGCAAATAATCTCAAACACAAAGTCACCCACCGCATACTCACGGTCCTTTAGAGCGTTCGTCGCTATACTCTTCTCGTCTATCTCCGCCGCCGTGTTACGCTAATCACCTCGAATCTTTTCTCTGTGAGTGTCATCTACCAACTCGCCCTCAAGTACTTTTCCCCAACCTCCGTCCAACACAATGGGGTTCTTACATGCCTTACCATACAACGCTCAAACGGTGCCTAAGGTCGATACTAGAGTGAAAACCGTTATTGTATGCAAACTCACCACGTTGCAAATGATCATCCCAACTCCCGAATTGAAGGATCAAATCCTCAACATGTCCTCTAAAGTCTCGAATCGCTTCTCTCTGACCGACCATCTGGTTCAGGGGTGGAAAGTCAGACTATACGTGGTTTCGTTCCCATCGCTCCCGAAATGCAATTCAAAAATTTAGAAGGAACTCTGACTTATCCGATATGGAACCGGTACCCCATGGAGTTTAACAATCTTATCAATGAACATTCGGCCAACTTATTCAACTTGTAATCCCCGACGAATCGGCAAGAAGGCGGCCGTTTTTTGTCGTGTTTGGCCGACAACACTAAATGCTCATCACACTTTGCCTCTGGATAGGCGTAACCCAAACACAAAGTCCATGGTAACATTCTCCCATTTCCAAACCGGGAATAGGAAGCCTGCGACAACCCCATGAGCCTCTCGCCTCTCCGCCTTCACCCGCCGACAAGTGAAACACTGACTACAACCATGACATTCCTCTTCACATCCTCGACCAATGGTAGTAAGGTCGAATGCAAAGTACATTCGTACTACCCGGATGCAGAGCATAAGCAGAAATGTGTGCCCCATCCAGGATTTTCTCTTCAATCCACCATCCCCTTGGGTACAAATAATCGACTACCCAACATCGTAATCCATCCTCCCCGATCACACATAATCCTACCTCACACCGCCAAGAACTTCTCCTTAAGTCAGTACACACCTCGAATCAACTCCCGTCTCGAACTTTATCCACCAAAATGTATCTAACCTGAAATGAGCTAAACAAAGCTCCATGATTATCCACACATTAAGGATAAGCACCCGTGTTCCTCAACTCACCCAACACGGAATGTAGGTCGCCCAATCGGCCACCGCCTGTGGATTTCCACTGCTGCAAGCCACAACATTTCCGCCTTTACCAGATGATAATCGATAAGATAAATTATAATCACCGATCAACTCCATCCACTCCGTCTCAAATTCAACTCACTCGCGTAAAGATGTACTTGAGACTTTGTAGGAAGATACGGCAAGCTCCCCATAAACAATGTCGCGAAATTCAAAGCAAAGACCACAAATAGCCTAACCTGCATCACGAGCAGGATAATTCATTTCGTGTCGCTTGAGCTGTCCGGATGCATAGGCAATGACTTCTTCCATGTTGCATCAACACACAACCCAAAACCATGCAACGAAGCATCGTTGTAGATATCGAACTCACCACTCTCATCAGAAGCACTAACACCGGTGCGTGAGTAAGATGATGCTTAAGTTCCCGGAAACTCCATTCACAATCGGCCATCCCAAACGAACTTAACATCCTTCCTGTGAGTTTAGTAAGAGGTCCGGCTATAGACGAGAAATTCTCAAGATGATCTAAACGACTCGTAGTAGCCTCCGCTAAACCCAAGAAACTTCTCACCTCGCACATTAGTTGGCTCCTCCCACTACACCTCACCGCCTCCACCTTCCGTGGATCCGCAAAATACCTTCAGCGTAAATCACATGGCCCACAGAAACTAATACGATCGTAGAGCCAAAACCGACATTTGCCGAACTTCGCATAACCTGCTGTCCTCAAACCTCCAAAACCATCCTCAGTGTTCCATGCTCTGGCCTCACTGCAGTAAATCGTAATGTCGCCGATGAACACAATCACAAACCGGCCCGTATACGGCCTAATACTCGCTCATCGACCATAAATGCGGCCGGAGCTTTAGTCAATCCGAACGGCATCACCAAAAACTCATAATGTCCATATCTCGCTCGGAAGCGCCTTGACACATCATCCTTAAGGGATAATGCGAATCGACGATAACCGGGACGCAGTCAATCTTGGAGAAAACTTCGTGTTCTCACTCGATCAAACAGTCATCAATACGAGGCAACTATAACGGTTCACCGTCACCCTATTGAAAGGTTCGTAATCTGCATAGACGCATACTCATCCTTCCTAAACAAACAACACCTGAGCACCCCAAGGTGAAGTGTCATCGAATAAACCTCTTATCAACTAACTCCTAAGTCAGGTTTTAACTCCTCAATCTACCGGGAGCCATACGATACTGCTCGAAGCCAGGGACGGGCATCGTACGCATCAATCGTGGAACTCGATCTTCACGAGCTAAACTGTAAGTCCTCAGAAAACGCCGCGATATTCACGACCACGTAACATCCTCACACGGCCGAGAATCTTCCTTCATCGCTCACACGCTAAGTAATTCGACAACCCTTCTCGCAACAACTTTCGCCTCGCTGAAGAAATCGATGGGGTCATGAAACTCTTCTCGCCTTGGAAGACAAATCTCTCGGTCTACCAAGTGTTGAATGTGACCACTTTGGTACGACAGTTTCACAATGGCATGATACTGGACAACCAATCCATACCTGCAATAAGATTAAAATCAATGATGTTTATGGAATAAGATCGCTCCATGAGTTCGTCACAACGAAAACCGGACAATCCTTGCACCCTATCAACGGCACTAGTCGCCCCCATAGGCCGAGCAATAACTAACTCACACCCAAGAGGCGGGTCAGGGATTTACTTTTCTTAGCGAACATAGGAGATATACCGTAACTAAAGAGCACCCTGGATCAATTAAAACTCTGAAGAAAACCGAAAACATTTAACGACTCCATGATAACTCCTAAACCACGAGCAATCTCAGGGAAAGTACGACCGTACTCCCCGAACTACATTTCGCAAAGACTTGCCCCAACCGGGTACAATCAAGCAAATCTAGCTAACGTCGAGGTGGCATAGCTCCGAACAAGGAGATACCGAGATACTCGCACAAGAATGACGTACACCAAGTGTTTGTCATGGGCAATTCTTCGAACCTATGCTCGATACCAACCGACACACCCCACCCCGATACCCACGTGATACCGAGTGCGAGCGTGCCGTCGACACTCGTAAGTGACGGCTTCATTAAATGCATGACAACATTCTAGGAAACGAAATTAAATTACATTAAAGTTGCAAAATCCAATGTTAATATGCATATGGTTCGAGCGTACTAAATTGAAACAATTAATCAAATAATAACCGAGTTCCTAGAATTCTATCCATAACAAAGATGGATATTATTATAGAAACCGGAAGAAAGAAGAATCCCTACATGGTCGGGATGAAAGATCGAGCCGCCACGTAAAAGTCTCGACCTCGCCGATGCTATCTCACTATGTCCCGGTGGGGGCGCAAAAACAAAAGTGTGGAAGTGGACAAAAATAAAAGTTTTCGCAAAAACCTTTCTCTTTTCAACATATTAACCCCTATTTGAAAAATCCAACATAATCGCAAAACATACTATCATAGTATAGTTCAAAAGGTACTTATGAGTATACTCAAAACATATCAAAGGTATAATAACCATAAATCACAATTCATAATTTAAACATAATATAATACGGGAAACCAACACAGTGGTATATGCTGATCACCCATGTACGGGCAGTGAATGTCTTCAATCACCGCAAGTCCAATACGTTATCCAATCATTTGTACTCCTAGTACCACACATATGTAAGTCCCAGCGCAAATACACACCCGAACCTTACGTAGTGGGCCTTTCCATAAACAACAATAACTAAGACAAGCTTCGAACTAAGGTATTTACCGACAATACCCCTTGAGTACAAAGGCGTGTGACCCATACATGTGAGAACCTGGCCCTATGGCCATGAGAACGGTACTACAACGTAGTGAAAGCATACCTAGTGTGTTTGAAAACATACATACATACTCATGTGTATAGATATGATAAGCAATATCCCTTTCATAATTCCCAATATCCCAACTTCCTCCCGAATTGAAGGATCAAACTCTCAAATATGTCCTCCTCCAAGGTCTCGATCACCCTCTCAGACCGACTCATCCGTCTCAGGGGTGGAAAGCCGTGACTGCATGCAAGTTTTGTTCCCATAGCCTCCCTTAAATGCCTTCCAAAATTTGGGAAGTGAACCCCTGGATCTCTATCCGATATGATGGAAACTGCACCCCATGGAGTTTAACAACTGGACCAATGAACATCTTCGCCAACTTATTCAACCGGTAATCCCGACGAATTGGCAAGAAATGAGCCGCTCGTCAATCGGTCGACGATCACCCAAATACCATCACACTTTGCTCCTAGTAGGCGGTAACCCAAACACAAAGTCCATGGTAACATTCTCCCATTTCCAAATTGGAATGTAGCTCGCGACAACCCCGAAGGTTTCTCGCCTCTCCGCCTCACCCGCCGACAAGTGAAACACCGACCACATAAACGGCGAGACCCTCTTCATCCCCGACCAATAGTAGTAAGGTCGAATGGTGCGGTACATTCGTACTCACCCTGGACGTGCAGAAAGCATAAGCAGAAATGTGTGCCTCCATCCAGATTTCTCTCTTCAATCCACCATCCCCTGGGTACAAATAATCGACTACCCAACATCAAGAATCCATCCTCCCGATCACATAATCCACCACACCGCCAAGAACTTCCTCCTTAAGCCGTACACACTCGTAATCAATCCCCGTCTCGAACTTTATCCACCAAAACAGATCTAACCTGAAATTGAGCTAGCAAAGCTCCATGATTATCCACATTAAGGATAGCACCCGTACTCCTCAACTCGCCCAACATCGGAATGTAGGTCGCCCGAATGGATGCCAACTGCCCATGGGATTTCCGACTCAAAGCGTCGGCCACTACATTCGCCTTACCAGGATGGTAATCGATGGTACAATTATAATCACTAATCAGCTCCATCCATCTCTTCTGCCTCAAATTCAACTCATTCTGCGTAAAAATATACTTGAGACTCTTGTAGTCGGTGAAGATACGACAAGTCTCCCTATAAAGATAATGCCGCCAAATCTTCAAAGCAAAGACCACAGCAGCTAACTCCAGGTCATGAGTAGGATAATTCATTTCGTGCCGTTTGAGTTGTCTGGATGCATAGGCGATGACTTTTCCATGTTGCATCAACACACAACCCAAACCATGCAACGAAGCATCAGTATAGATATCAAACTCACCACTCTCATCAGGAAGCACTAAGACTGGAGCGTGAGTAAGATGATGTTTAAGTTCCTGGAAACTCCGTTCACAGCTGTCATCCCAAACGAACTTAACATCCTTCCTGGTGAGTTTGGTAAGAGGTCCGGCTATAGACGAGAAATTCTGCACGAAACGACGGTAGTAGCCTGCTAAACCCAAGAAACTTCTCACCTCAGTCACATTAGTCGGCTGCTCCTAATTCACTACCGCCTCCACCTTCTGTGGATCCACGAAAATACCTTCAGCAGAAATCACATGGCCCAAGAAACTTATCATATCGAGCCAAAACTGACACTTGTTGAACTTTGCATATAGCTGTGCTGTCCTCAGACTCTCCAAAACAATCCTCAGATGTTCCCCATGCTCGGTCTCACTCTGGGAGTAAATTAGAATGTCGTCGATGAACACAATCACAAACTGGTCCAGATACGGTCGGAATACTCTATTCATCAAATCCATAAATGTGGCTGGAGCATTAGTCAATCCGAACGGCATCACCAGAAACTCATAATGTCCATATCTCGTTCGGAAGGCAGTCTTGGGCACATCATCCTTGCGGATACCCAACTGATGATATCCAGATCGCAGGTCAATCTTGGAGAATACTCGTGCTCCCTTCAGCTGATCAAACAGGTCATCAATCCGAGGCAATGGATAACGGTTCTTCACCGTCACCCGATTGAGTTGCCTGTAGTCTATGCATAAACGCATACTCCCATCCTTCTTCTTAACAAACAACACCGGAGCACCCCAAGGTGAAGTACTG
This sequence comes from Gillenia trifoliata, assembly GCA_018257905.1. Taxonomy (NCBI): domain Eukaryota; kingdom Viridiplantae; phylum Streptophyta; class Magnoliopsida; order Rosales; family Rosaceae; genus Gillenia; species Gillenia trifoliata. The sequence goes on along the minus strand of CM031081.1, from coordinate 20,048,032 downwards.
GGTTGAATAAACCCCTTATCAACTAACTCCTGAAGTTGGGTTTTCAACTCCCTCAATTCAGCTGGAGCCATACGATACGGCGCTCGGGAAATAGGATCCGTACCTGGTATCAGATCAATCGTCAACTCGATCTCTCTGTCAGGAGCTAAACCAGGTAAGTCCTCAGGAAAAACGTCGGGATATTCATTGACCATGCGAACATCCTCGACACGGACTGGAGAATCTTCCTTCATCACCACATGGGCCAAGTACCCTTGACAACCCTTCTGCAACAACTTCTTCGCCCTGAGTGATGAAATCAGACAGTTCTGCAAAACTCTTCTCTCGCCTTGGAAAACAACTTCTGGTCTACCAGGTGTTTGGAATGTGACCACTTTGGTACGACAATCCACAATGGCATGGTACTTGGATAACCAATCCATACCCAGAATAATATCAAAGTCAACGATGTTTAAGGGAATGAGATTCGCCTCCATGAGTTCGTCGCCAACAAAAACTGGACAATCCCTAAATTCCCATTGAACGGCACTAGTCTGCCCCATAGGCTGAGCAATAACTAACTCACACTCAAGAGGTGAGGGTTGGGGATTTACTTTCTTAGCGAACATAGGAGATATAACAGAATGAGTAGCACCCGGATCAATTAAAATTCTAGCATGAAAGTCGAAAACTTTTAACGTACCCATGATAACTCCTGGACTCGCTCGAGCATCCTGCTGAGACATGGTGAAGACTCTGCCATGTGCCTGGCCTCCATTACGGCCTCTAGTACGACCTCCTTCGCGTCCCCTCTGAAACGGACCACCGCGGTTCACATGACTAGTCTGAGTACTGCCGCTAGACACAGCACCCGCATTCTGACCCTGATTCTGTCCCACTTGCTGACTACCACCACTCTGATCAGTCCTCTGTGGGGGTCTCGAAGCCACACTCCCACTACCCTGCTGCTGAAGTAATGGGCACTCACGACGCCAATGATCAGGCGCTCCACAGTTATGGCAACCACTGGTCTGAGACGGGCATGCACCAAAATGTTGCCGGTTACAACGCCCACAGAAAGGTCGATCAGAACGGGTTGAACCAGCAGAATACTGAGAGTTACCCATGCGTCCTCCACCAGATCAAGAACCTGAGCTAGAACCTCCACCAGAAAAACTAGAGCTCTGACCGCTCCTCTTGAAGCCCTGTTGCTTCCTCGGACCGCCAACAGTGAACCTCCCCTGCTGACGTCCCCTATCACCACTAGAACCAGTAACTCCAGTATGATCACCAGCCATAGACTGCTCAATGTCCAGTGCTAACTCCAACTCCATCTGATAGGTCGTGCATCGGTGTCCAGCAGTAATGATCCTGATGTCACGCCTCAGCCCCTCATGGAACTGCGTCTGTAACTCAACTGTATTATTCTCCATCGCCGGACAATACCTCATAAGCTCTCGGAACTGAGTCCCATACTCGGATACCGTCATACTGCCCTGTTTCAGATCTAAGAACTCCCTCCTCTTCCTGACTCGATACTCAGGAGTGAAGAATCTCATACGGAACCTCTGTTTAAACTGCTCCCAAGTAACAGGAATGCCCTGCGGAAAAGTACTCTCCTCAGTGTCCCACCAACTACTGGCACTCCCAGTGAGGAAGAAGGCAGCTGTAGTAACTCGTTGATCCTCCGGACAATTCATACTGCGGAAGGTCTTCTCTACCTTCTCAAGCCATAGCTCGGCAGTCTCACCCGTAGCAACATCCTCAAGCTCCCATACACCTAACCCACGAGCAATCTCAGGGAAAGTACGGCCTCTGCCGCCCTGAACTGCGTTAGCAATGACTTGCCCCAGCTGGGCTAAGTCGGTCAAATCTGGCTGACGTCGAGGTGGCATAGCTCTGCGAAAAGGAAACACTGAGATACTCAGTACAAGAATGACGCACACAAAGTGTTTATCATAAGAATTCTCTGAATCTATGCTCTGATACCAAACTGACACACCCCACCCTCGATACCCACGTGGATACCGAGTGCGAGCGTGCTGGCCGACACTCGTAAGTGACGAAGCCATTAAATGCATGACAACACTTGCTGGAAACGAAATTATGTTGTATTGAAGTTATAAAATCCAATGTCAATATGCATATGGTTTAGAGCGTACTAAATTTGAAACAGCGGAAAACAAATGATAAACTGAGTTCCTAGAATCTCTATCCATAACAGGGATGGATATTATTATAGAAACTGAAAGTAAAAGATAGATCCCTACATGGTCGGGGTCGATGTTCAGAGCTGCCACGTATTATCCTCGACTGCGCCGGATGCAATATCACTATGTCCTGAAGGGGGCGCAAAAACAAAAGTGTGAGTGGACAAAAAAAAAAACAAAGTTTTCGCAAAACCTTTCTCTTTTCAACATATTAACCCCCTATTTGGAAATCCAGTATAAACGTAAAAACATACTATCATACTATAGTTCAAAAGGTACTGTATGAGTATACTGAAACATATCAAATGTATAATATTCATAAACCACATTTCATAATTTAAACATAATATAATACGGGAAAAACCAACACAGGGTATATGCGCGATCACCCATGTACGGGTTGAGGAACAGCCTCTCAATCACCGTACAAGTCCAATACGTTATCCAATAATTTGTACTCCTAGTACCACACACATGTAAGTCCTGGCGCCGCAGCGCGTCACACCCGAGTCCTTACGTAGTGGGGCCTTTTCCCCATAAACAACAATAAACGTAAGACAAGCTTGCACTAAGGTATTTACCGGACAATACCCCTGGAGTACAGTGCGTGTGACCCATACATGTGAGAACTGTCCTATGGCCATGAGAACGGTACTACAACGTAGTGAAAGCATACCTAGTGTGTTTGAAAACATACATACATACTCATGTGTATAGATATAGGAGCCAAAATCCCATTCATATTCCCAAATATCAAGTATTGCATAATTAATATTTCCCACAAAACCATATAATAAAATATCATTTAATATTTATGCGAAAGCGATATCAAAGTATAACCCATTTCACAACATATTATCATGCTTGATAAATAATCCCAACTCGCCAAAACAATCCACTTTCCAATATACATATACTATAAATATAGCAATTAAGGTTGCCCAAATAATAATCAACAAGTATATATATATTTATAAATAAATATATATAAGTAAACATGCTTTAAAAGCCACTTTAAAACCATATAAAATCAAAATCATAAGCATTTTAAATCATAGAAACCATTTAAGAAAGCAAAAGTCCACTCACAGGTGATCGGGAGTGAAATCTCCCTCGGTGTTGCCCTCCTCGGTGTGCGGAGTCGAAGAATTACCTATTTAATATTAGGGAACAAATTAGACTTTACCTAAAATAAATTAAAAATAGGCCCAATAGAAAAATACCCCAAAAATAATACTATTGTAGCGAAAACGGGCTCGAAAAACGATTTCCAGAGCCCGAAAACCCTACCGCCGCCGTCCACCGCCGCCGGCACCGCCGCACGCGCCTGGAAACGGTCGGAAAACCACTCCACGCGCCGGAAAACCATTTCACGCGCCGGCGAGTGGCTTCACGCGCTGGCACGTGTCGCCACGCGCTGGCACGTGGTCCCACGCGCTGGCGCGTGTCCCCCACGCGCGTCACGCACCCCACGCGCCCTGCTGACGTCACCCCACGCGCTGCTGACGTCAGCCACGCGTCTGCTGACGTCAGCACCGTTAAAGTTAACAGAATATACCTTTTTCTGACGGAATATTCTCTCGCCGTTAGGAATATTCCGTTACCGTTAACGGAATATTCCCTCTCCTTCTTCCTCTTGCCGGTCGCCTGAGCTCCGCCGCCGGCCGCCGTCCGCCGCCTCTGGTTCGCCGGAATCTGGGAAATTAAATACCGATTATGTCCCAAAACTTCAAAAATTCATATCTTCTTCATTCTTTGTCCAAAATTGACGTGCCATATATCAAATTGAAGGTATTGAGGAGTAGAATATTTTTATACCTATTTGAGGCCGGAAAAGTGGCCGGAGATGGCCTGAAATTGGCCGGAAAGCTTCGGGAAACCGTAATTCCGTTCTCCTTTAATACTGCACCAAATTTGACGTACTTTATATCAAATCGAACCTACTCAATCCAACAAAGCCAATGGTAATGGTCTCGAGGCTTACCTTGGTCTGGATTGCACAGGAAATTGACGGTTAGTTTCCGAAACCGTTCCGACGTCGGTTTGAACGATTGGGTTCGAGTTTGATGATTCCAAAATCACAGTCTCGTCCACAATGACGAGAGGAACACTCTGGTATGATTTTTGGGCGTTGGTTTGGTGGTTTTGGGATTCGTTCAAGTATGGTTGCTCTCGGTACGATTTTTGCCGAGAGAGAGAATGGGAGAGAAAGAGAGAGAGAATGGGAAAAACGTGCAGCAAAGTGAGGGGAAGGGTTGGCTGCTGTGCAGTCAGCCCAAAAACCATAATTCCCACACACGGAGTGGAAAATTACCAAAATGCCCCTACACTTTAAAATTCCGTAAATTGTTCATTCGAACTCCGAATTGAGTTCCGCTTGCGCCCACGCGCTCGTGTCCACAAGTAGAACAAGAATATGTAAAGAAAATAACTTTCACATGTCGTTACGGAAAAGTCAACAAAAGTCAACATTGCCCCTAAGGGTATTTTGGTAATTTCACATAAATTTTGGGACGGGTTGTAACAATATTTCTACGGTATTACTAGTTTTCAAACAGGGGGTTAGTATGTTGAAAAGAGAAAGGTTTGCGAAAACTTTTATTTTTTGTCCACTCACACTTTTGTGTTTGCGCCCCCTTCAGGACATAGTGATAGTGCATCCGGCGCAGTCGAGGATTTTGCGTGGCAGCTCTGATCAGCCATCCCGACCATGTAGGGATCTACCTTTTCTTTCAGTTTTTATAATAATATCCATCCCTGTTATGGATAGAGATTCTAAGAACTCAGTTTATCATTTGTTTTTCCGCTGTTTCAAAATTAGTACGCTCTGAACCATATGCATATTGAAATCGGATTTTGCGACTTTATTACAATTTAATTTTGGTTACACTAAGTGTTGTCATGCATTTAATGGCTTCGTCACTTACGAGTGTCGGCCAGCACGCTCGCACTCGGTATCCACGTGGGTATCGAGGGTGGGGTGTGTCACAACGCCTTCTTGTCCTTCTTTCTTTGGTCTTTGAGAGTGCTTTTTTGCTCTGTAATGTAGGTGGCTTCTTGCTACGCAGTGGGATCAACATACCTAATACTAACAGCTACCTATAGATCTTGTGATCCAAACAATGCTTTGAATTGGATGCACCATTTTTCATAGTTTTCTTTTTTCAACATGGGAACTTGGATTTGCACCAAGTTGGATGCCATAGCTGCAACTCTAGCCAAAAAATTCCGGCTTTGATACCAAATTGTTAGTATTCAATTTACAAACTAATACCAAACCAATGTGGATGATAAACTTACAAACTATATCACACCTCTCACTAACACTCTCAAAGAAATTGCACCACGGAACTAAACGAAGGAGTAAGTATTTTAGAAACAAATGCACTCTGATTGATTTAGAAGAGTTACAACTCTTGGCTGATTAATTTCAGCTGGAATGGGAAGATTAAAAACGTAAACGCACATATCCCTTTTAGGGATTTTAACAAGACAATATTTAACATAGCATTAAAGTCTATGGAAGTAAAAATCAAACAAACCTGCTGTATTTCGAATTAGACCTTAAATTTGGGAGAATGACTTATATGGAACGGGTTTACCGTCACATGGCGTCCCTTGTCTAATAATGCATTGTCATGCGCAAGTTTTTCTCCACATTTCAATGTATTATTAAATCAGAATGCCACGTGTCGATGAACTAGTTCCATTAAAGTTGCTCTCCAAATTCAGGGCAAAGTCAGCGGACCCCTAATGAAGATGTTATTAAGGCTGTTCCGTCTACACTGCATGAAGTGACTGTTCAATGCCTTTTATAAGATGTAGGCAAGGAGCATACGCGTTGGCTTAACCGCTGGTTTGCACCTTCTATCGGATTGGTTCAACAGCAGGCTTCACTTTGATTCTTTCGAAGGAATGTTTATGAGGCCTTTGTCGTTGGTGTGTTTGTTAGGTGTGCCACTATTGGCATTATGCCAATAGAAAGATGTATATTAGTTTCAGTATAAGTTAGTTTATAAATATATTAGGTACTTGCGCCACAAGTAATATAACTTCCGTTCATCGGATTGGCGACTTAATTAGATTAGGTCTTGGTTAGGTTCTTTTTATTGCCTTGCTTATTAAGGACTTTTAATATCCCCCGATTGTTTATACCAGAGATTGCTTAAGATGGGATTTTGATATAAACTGGTTATAACAAAATGTTCCACACTTGCGCATACATAGGAAAGTAAAGACGATAATTAAAGACTGAAAGTAAAGACAGGGATTGAAATACTTGAAAGTAAAGACTTGTAAGTAAAGACGTTAAGTAAGAACTGGTATTGAAAGACTTTAAGTAAAAAGTTCAATAATATTACATGTAATGGTTATTTCAGATTGACTAAACACCCATCGGGTTGGTTTTAGTTCCATTGGGATGGTTTTCAAAGCTGGTTCCTTACAAGGGGAAATAATCAAAGACACCTTGGCCTAAGATTTCTAATCGATACTATCAAAACAGGGATGATTTGATGGCAGAGCTTAATTCATTACTCCTCAGGGGAGTTAGGATGTATGATCCTAGGATTCTGGTCTTTGAGTTCTCAAAGTCACAAGCTACACAAGTAGTGTGAATGATAAAACACTAGATAGAGACGAAGTCTGTATCTGGGAAAGGCTTTGAGGGATTTCCTCAGAGGTTTCTTTCTGAACTTAAGAGTTCTGTTTTTGGTTGTTTTGAGTGTCCTGATCTTCGAATCCTCCCTTTGTTTATATAGACCAGCAGGGAGCCCACGTCATAGCCGTCACTTCTCTCTGCCATCGTCTTTGAAGACTCAGTGAGGTAAGGCTTAATCAGTAAGGCATGGGTAATATCCCTGATCAGCCTACTCCCACTGAGAAAAGGTTATTTATTCATAGTCTGATTCCCTCCAAATTGTCTAATGCTTTGCATTAAATGCAGTCAGTAGAGGACTTTTCAGACTTCCCTCCTTTCTGTCCACTGGCTTGGGTTGAGCCCTTTCTTTCTTAGACCCAACCTATTAAAATACAAGTTATGGCCCAATGAATATTTTTTAGTGTAAACAGTGACTATTTTTGGAGTGCGATTTAAATTTTGTTGGTTTCCACGAACCTAGCGCGGGAAGTTCGAATTGGAAGGAGCTGTTTGAGGGTCAACGTCTACATGGGAATGGGCCGGGTTCGAATGGAACAAATATTATGTCGAGCGGGGTGCCAAAATGGAGTAGTAGTGTACACCGGCAGGACCCATTTTTACATTGGTTTGTTGGGCTTTTCTTTGGGTTTAGACCCATTTAAACTGGAACAAATTATTGAATAAAGTTGTATACCGTACCGCTTCAACACTCCACAACTGATTTATCGGAGGTGGCTATTTTTGACGGTCACATATTCGTTCAAGCTAAATGGTGAACGGGTGGGCTATGATACTTCGACAACGGGTGGGCTATGATACTTCGACAACGGGTGGGCTATGTTACTTCGACAACGGGAATACGACAGGGAGATCCATTATCGCCTTATTAATTTGTTTGTAATGTGTCTAATGGCCTATCTGCATTGTGCGACCTGTAGGAACAAAGAGGGCTAATTAAGGGTGTGTCCATTTGTCGTGGAACACCTAGCATTCATCACCTTTTGTTCGCCGATAACGTCTATCCTGTTGTTCTTAAGGGATACTCTCGCTAAATGCCAACAAGTTAAACAACTATTAGATTTGATATCATCCGTAAACAATAAATAGATGTACTTTTAATGTTTTAATCTTTAATTTTTAATATCAAATTAAAAGATAGGACCATAAATAATTAGTTAACATGTAACCAACAAAACATAACTCATAAATTAAATGCTTGAAGTGACAATCACATTTCCAACAAAAGAAAAAGAAGAAGCGATTGTTACATAATAATTGTTGTAGTTGTAGGCCTATTTTACTGAGGGAAAAGAGAGGGAGAGGGAGAGAGTTTGGAATTCTGTGGTATGATTTCTCATCCCTTTGTGTCTTTATTTATAGTGATAAGAGAGAGATACTTGCTCTACAAGTAATACAAGTTGTACAAGGAAAGAACTACAAGATCTCATTGGAATTCTATACATATGCTACTACGGTTTACACAATCACGCTCCTAATTCAATATTAACTGCAACAATAACAACTTGAATAATATAAAAGGGAATGTAAACATATGCATCAGAATGTAAGGGTGTATAATGAAATCTACTGAATGTCGTAACCATTGGAAATGGATGTAAGAAATTCATCAAAGTTGATGACATTTTTTCTCTTCAGAAAATGAGAGTACCAATGAGCAGAGAGTTTAGGTTGTCTTTTTAAATCAGGGTCTTCCAAATCCACGTAGTATAGGCCGTAGCTAATTTTATAGCCGCCTAACAACTCAAGGGAATCCAAGAAGGACCATGTAAAATAACCTTTTGCGTTTGATCCATTCCTTCCAAAGCCAAATAGGATGATCGAATTAGTAATTTAGAAGTACTAATTAATTACTTAGCTTTGCAATGGCGAGATCAAAATGTAAATCATATATATATACCTTATAGCTTCAAGCACAGATTGGATGTATCCGTTCAAATATTTCACTCTCGGCCAGTCCTCCAGTGAAGAATTGCGTCGAGTCTGTTGACCTAAATATATGGTGCCAGTTTTTTTCGTTCAGATGATGATACAGATAAAAAGGAAAATGATAAAGCAGCTAATGCCAACTATTGCATGGAGAGGGCCAAAAGTTAAACCACATAGAGAGAGAGAGAGGGAGAGAGGGAGAGAGAGAGAGAGACCATTTTCATGGATATATAAAGGAGGATTGCCAAAATTTTGCTTCACATATTCCAACAGTCCTTGAAGGCCCCAGGGAGTAACTGGAAACTGATTCAAACAACCGATCAATAGTGCTCTAAAATTAAACCTATAAGTAGTACTGAACCAACACTACTTTATTTTATGTTCATACTTTTACCTCAAATGCTGATGTATCATTCTGCAGTGCTGCAAATGCAATTAAAATTTTTTTGTAAGCTCAAAGAATTATAGCTATATCTACATATGATCGACGTATTGTTGACATGTTATTGACACATAAGTCAGATGTAAGTCAGATGTTGAGAGAATTTCACTACATAGATATAAGATAAATCTAACCCAATATCTGTACTGCTGAGTCTGCCATATAGTCTCTGATTTCCATCTTTAAAATGCTGGGGTAGTCCTTGACATATAATGTGGAATAATGATTCACTCCAATGAAGTCAAATGAACCCCTGACGCTTCGGGACTCAAGACTAGTAAAAACAGGAAGTCTAGAGCCCGCATTCTTTTTCATTACATCAGGGTAATCTCCAAACACCAAGGGATTCAAAAACCTAAAAAACGAAATAGACACATGGGAATTACAGGTACCTAAAATGGCATCAAGTTTCGGACAAGTAAGAAATATACATGGTTATGGATGAAAAGATGAGTGCCCAACATCTGACTTACCAACCAAAATAGAAGTCCATGGCTCTTTGGGTGGCAAGTTCATCTTCAATAGTTTTTGTTAGAGGAACAAGCCAAAAGGCATAAATGTTGATTCCTATATATCCATGCTGCCTGTCCTGTATATCCCAAAAAGTTCTTCACACTGATCAACCTAATTTTTTTTTTTCATGAAAAGTCTAATTTTATTAAGAATCTTATGTTACATAAATTGTTACTAGTAGTCTTGATTCTTATACAGTAGTTTTTAAGTATTATTTTCTTCGGGCTTATTGTTTGTTCATGTTAGCTAGCACTACAAAGAATTAGTACAAAAGGAGGGGAAACAAATATTGCAGAGTTATTTTTCTTTCTTCTTAATTTGCCTCTTTTTTTTTTCTGTCTTCTTAATTTGTGAGGCATCAAACTTATCAAGACTATTATGTTTTTAAGGACAGAAGACTTAATAAGTTGATTGTATATTATTAATTATCACAAAGATAAAAGCTCTTGAAGTCCTTGACAGCGAAGAGTTCGAGAATTACCTGGTACGTTTTCTTGTACAATCTAGCAGCTGATGCATGAGCTAACAAGAAATAATGAGCTGCCATGTATGGCTCTGTTGAGGAATTACCCCTAGAACAGTTGATACCAAATGGAGGTGAGCACCGCTGTGGAGGAAGAAATCCAATATCGTAACCCCCAAGTATAAAAACATTAGGCTCGTTCATAGTAGTCCAATGCAAAACTCTATCCCCAAAATTTTTGAAGCACACATCTGCATATGCAGTGAAGTCTTTTCTGCATCCACAAAAGGGATCCATCATGATCATCTCGGATCCTAATTTTCTGCATGTCCCATTTAAAACTCACCAACAAAAGTTAGGAACCTTACACAATTTTTCGACTAACCCATCCTCCATACTCATCGTCAAGTGCCTGCGGGAGATCACTGTGGTGTAAAGTAACATGTGGTTCGATTCCTGATTGAAACACAACTTAATTAATTATCAGCATAAGGAGTTGTAGATCTCTATAGCTACTAAATTATTAATAATAAGTGGTATTAATTCCTTTCTTTAATATCATAATATAGATATATTGTTACCATGGGTGATCAGTTCATCAATAAGATTGTTGTAATATTGTAGACCCTTTGGATTGACAGGTCCTCTTCCATCTGAAAGAAACAAATTGAACATAAATTAAGTGCGTGAAAAACTAAGAACAAGAAAATACTAGTTTGTTTAATCTGGGTTACAATTTGGTGAGCACGCATACTTGGGATAAGTCTTGACCATGAGATGGAAAATCTATATGCCTCTAAACCAGTATCCACCATTAGTTGGACATCTTCCTGCAATGGTTTGAATGAACTTGATCATGCATAAACCATATTCCAACTATAATCCTTGATATATATGATGCGTACGTTTCAAATAGCATCAGCATGTTTCTAATTAGTATGATATGGATTTCTACAATACAAAAGAACTCTTAGTCCTGAATCGTCTGAACAAATAAATGAAAGGATTGCCAGCAAAAATTGAACTGGATCTTGCAGAGTATAGACCTTGTATTTGTGATACTGATCACACGCTATATCTCCAGTAGCTCCATCAAAATTACCTGAAATTTTGATACATGTAAGTGATCGTGCAAGTTCGAACAGTCAACGATATGTAATTCAATTATTGATTAGTTGATTTTTTATCATGTAAGTGATCATGCATTCTTTTTACTTAGTTGAGTTCACAATGATAAGAAATGTCACTTGGCTTCCCAATTACTGAGAACATGATATCTGATCAGCTAAATCGAGCTTGTCAATAGTTCTCAATAGTCAAATTCCAATTGTGATCAATATTTTGTTTGCAAGTGTTGAGTTTTTCTTCTCTAAATGACGAAAATAACAACATATTATCTACATCTCCTCCCTAATTTCCTTGATTATTCTTCCCCTATTTTCAACTTTGATTTTACTTATATTAGCACTAAATGCTTGCCTCCTATGAAAAATTTTCTGACTCGAAGATAGGCTCTCTAGGGAAGTTGGTACAGCATCCTAAAGTTGCAATACTCTAACCTAATCAATTCTATTTGGATACACTAAATTCACACACTTGCTAACTAACTGTCTAATAGGTGGATCCTTTAGTTGTATGCGAGATCCACTTGTACTAACCTTGTGTGTCTAAATAACATTATTCTAATCTAATTAACTGCATATAAACAAAACCAGGTCTTCACCTTTTACTAGTTATAAATTAGAAATGAAGACAATAAATAATTAACAAAAAATTCGATGGTGCTCTAGAGTTTGGGTTACACCATACTTTTAAACAGTTAGATTTTGATTTGTATTTTTGAACAAAGTTAATGGTTAAGAACCCGAAGCATCCCATACTCCGGAACATGATAAAAAATCCCTTATATTAAATGGAAAATGTGATATAAAAGTACTGGAAGCTAACCAGCATGGGCATATGTGTCCAAAATGCTTGGGGTCCTTCCGTCTTGGTCTGCAGCACCTTCCACCTATTCATGTAGAATTAGTTTTGATCCAACCCCATTCCATCAGTTTCTTCTCATCTTTTTTTCAATTGATGTGTAGTAATACAAAAGCATATATATAGGGCTTATATAATTATCCAATATATCTAATTAATTACATCGTATTATCCCATATACATATGTATGTTGTATATATGCACATATAGACATATGAGTACATGTATATATAACAAGAAAAACCTGATAAGCAGAGGAGGAAGCACCGAACACGAAGCCTGGTGGGAAGTCATCTCTGCTAAAATTATCAGTGCATAAAGAAAGCTTTATAAGAAGCAAACACAGAAAAAGTGAAACTCTCAACATGAAAAATAACATAGTTCCCCAGCATGAACTCCGAAGGGAAGGAGTTTTAAAAGGCAAAAGTTACAAATGAGATTTGAGTGGATACCATTTAATTTGGTATCCGCACTTTAGAGCTTACCAATTGTATGCAAATTGTAGACTCCAAGTCCTTTTTTGTCTTTTCCTTTGTACGGTAGTTGAGTTGACTCCAAATCTTGTATGATTGATTCGAAATAGCCAACAAGAAGAAACACAGACTGATGGCGAGGTGAGGTTGAAACGAATGAGAAGGTCCGTGACATCCTTTTCTTTTTCAAAAACGTTTCCATGTAAAAGTTGCCGTTCCAGATTAGGCTTGGATTTGAGATTGGGATTACGACTTTAATTACAAATACTAGCAATTTCTATACATGCTATTTATCATAAGGGTTAATTACATATACATCCCTTGAGGTTTATCGAGTTTTTACATAGCCCCTGCAGGTTTCAAACGTAACACAAACACCCCTTAACGTTTCAAAATCATTTCACAAACTTCCCTACATGACAAAAAAACCCTTTGCACTCATTTTCTCCTTCGTTCATATGAGCAGCTTCAAAATCTGCTCTCAATGATTGAAGGCGAACTCTTTTCACTCGATCAACTCCTTTGATAAATGTGTTTAGAGTGTCCCAAACTTGCTTCCTTCTTGCTGCTTCGGCGATCTTCTCGAACATTGAATCTTCTATTCCTTGATATAGAAGATAGTCCTTCTTTCTTTGGTCATTGAGAGTGCTTTTTTTGCTCTGTAGTGTAGGTGGCTTCTTGCTCCGCAGTGGGATGAACATACCCAATACTAACAGCTACCCATAGATCTTGTGATCCAAACAATGCTTTGAATTGGATGCACCATTTTTCATAGTTTTCTTTTTTCAACATGGGAACTTTGATTTGCACCGAGTTGGATTCCATAGCTGCAACTCTAGCCAAAAAATTCCGGCTTTGATACCAAATTGTTGGTATTCAATTTACAAACTAATACCAAACCAATGTGGATGATAAACTTACAAACTATATCACACCTCTCACTAACACTCTCAAAGAAATTGCACCACGGAATTAAACGAAGGAGCAAGTATTTTAGAAACAAATGCTCTCTGATTGATTTAGAAGAGTTACAACTCTTGGCTGATTAATTTCAGCTGGAATGGGAAGATTAAAAAAGTAAACACACATATTTGTTGTAAAAGTAATAAATGCCCACTTTATTTGATTAAAAGTTGTAATATGGATAAAATGTTTGATTTTATCACAGTTGTAAGGAATGGTTTTTCAACATGCATTTATTGGTGTATGGACTTCTACACACGTGAAGAGCTCTATAAAAGAGCATGTAATGTATGATCAGAGATGCAATAAGAAATAGAAGACACAATAGTATACTTTCCTCAAGATTATTACCCATCTTTTCTACCTCCCATTCTCCAAACTAATACCAATAAAGAATGTAAACAGTGTGATAAATTGCTCCGGTTCCACTTCAATCTTTAGCAAAGGTTATCTCCCCTTTGCCTATTTATAACACTTTATTAGCACGACGCCCTAACCCTAACTAGTTTTCATTTTTCCTCCGCCGCTAAAATGTTTCCCATAAGAATTTTACTATTTCTCTTCCTCCTCTTCTTCACCTGTTTTGTGATCCCTCGCCACCATAATGAAGAACTGTTACCACCAATCCTTCTCGTTAATTTTTTTTTTCTGGTAGTAATACTCGATACTGATGGCAGTGCCTGTGTAGCGAATATTACTAACTACCTAACAATTTTAATTAATGTCCTAATTAAGTGAACCTCGAACCTGAAGTTTCGAGTGCTTATCATTTTTGCCTGAAGTTCACAAATGAAAATTTTGTAAGAACAAGAAGTTCTAACATTTCATTTCCCCAGAATCCATATTATTGCAAGTTCCTACACATCTCATTTTTCTTTCAAAAAAGAAAATGACAAACTTGGCAAAGCTTGATTTTGCCGCTCTTGACATCACTGGAAAGAACAACCTTACCTGGGTTGTAGATGCCAAGATCCATCTTGAGGCATGCAATCTTGGGGACACCATCAAAGAAGGAAACACTGCTTCCTCCCAAGATTGGACGAAAGCCACGATCTTCATTCGTCGCCACATCCATGAAAGATTGAAGAGCGAATATCTGATGGTTGAAGACCCACTAGCCCTTTGGAATGCCTTGAGAGATAGATATAATCACCAGAAAATAGTGATTCTTCCAAGAGCTCGTTATGACTGAACACACTAGCGAATCCAAGATTTTAATTCAGTCGTGGAGTATAATTATGCAATGTTTAAAATCATCTCCCAAATGAAACTTTGTGGGGAGAATGTGACTGAAGCAGACATGCTGGAAAAAATATTCAGTACTTTCAATGCCTCTAATTTGTTGTTGCAGCAACAATATAGAAAATGCAGTTTTACAGAGTACAACCAGCTGATATCAGTACTCCTTGTAGTTGAGTAGGACAATGAGCTCTTGATGAAAAATCACCAATATCGACCGACTGGATCGGCACCATTCCCAGAAGTGAATGATGATTCCCTTGAAGTAAACACCACCTCCTCTTATGGCAGTAACTACAGAAGAGAACATGGCCACAAGCGAGGCTGATCGAACGAAAATGGTAAGAACTATGGTGTTCATAATTATAATCAAGGTCCAAGGCATAATTCAAACCCAAGCTTTAAAAATGTAAACCGCTATAAGGGGAAAGCTCATATGAATAACTCCCTCAAAAATCCTAAAGAAGTATGCCATAGGTGTGGTGGCAATGGACATTGAGCGCGTACATGTCGTACCCTAAAACATCTTGTGGATCTTTATTAGGCCTCACTCAAAGGAAAAAACGTCGAAACTAATTTCATTGAGCAAGCTGATCCGATAGATATACTTGATCCAGTGTTTGACATATCTGGTTAATTAGACACAACCCATCTAAATGTTTTCGACTTCATTGTGAAAAGGGGAAATGAAGCTTATGGGTCTGATTGAATCAATTTGATTTTCAATGAACTCTTGTTTTTCATTATCTAACTTGTTGTTTGAAGGTTGTAATTCCAATTTAATAAAAGTGGCATTGCAGTTTTCTTTCTATAAATAAATTGTTTTAACCATGATTGTCTTACTCATAAAAAAGTATGGATAAAAATTATGTTTGTTCTCAAAGCATGAACAATGGCAAAGATATTTGTCTCATAGATTGCGCAACCACGCATAGGATACTTTCGAGATCAAAAATATTTCTCAAGCTTGATGCTTACAAGAGCAAGAGTAACAACATTAATTGGCCAATCAGACATAATTGAAGGCTCAAGGAAAGCTCAGATTATGTTACCAAATGGAACAATATTATCCATACAAAATGCATTATACGGTACTCGCTCTATAAGAAATTTGTTGAGTTTTAAAGATATACGTTTGAATGGATACTTCGTTGAAATGAAAGATAAAGACAATGTGGAATATCTTTGCATTACCTCCTATGACACCCATAAACGTATATTAGAGACGTTGCATGGTATATCGAGTAGATTGTATTATACATACATAAAGATAATTGAGGCACATAGTGTCATGAACCAGAAGTTCATTGATTCAAAAATTTATATGCTTTGTGTCACATCCCAGACCGACTCCGCCGTAGCACGATATTGTTCGTTTTGGGCTACGCCTTCACGGTTTTGTTTCTTGAAACTCACGAGCAACTTCCCAATGGGTCACCCATCCTAAGATTGCTCTAACCCAAACTAGCTTAACTTTGAAGTTCCAATGGAATCTAAGGCCAGTGAGCTCCCAAAAGGCCTCGTGCTAAATGGAGGTGGGCATGTGTGATATCCCATATCGACCAACGGAGAGGGGGTGATGTGCCTTATATGTACATGCCCACCTCCATTTAGCACGAGGCCTTTTGGGAGCTCACTGGCTTCGGATTCCATCGGAACTCCGAAGTTAAGCGAGTTTGGGCTAGAGCAGTCAATTATTTAATTTGCGGAAATAATACCAATACGCACAAGGTTCAGAGCGTACTAAATTGAAGCAACGAAAACAAAACATAAAGTCAAGTTCCTAGAATTTCGATCCATAACAGGGATGGATATTATAAAAGAAACTGAAATAAAAACAAATCCCTACTTGGTCGAGAAGAGAATCAGAGTTGCCACTTGTATGCCTCGACTTCACCAGATGCTTTATCACTAGGTCCTAAAGGGGGCGCAAAAACAAAAGCTGTGAGTGGACGAAAAATAAAAGTTTTCTAAAACCTTTTCTCTTTTCAACGTAGTAACCCCCTGTTTGGAAATCAGTATACTTGAAAATTATACTACCGTAGTATAAGTCAAAACATAATTTATATGTATAAGTGGAAACATATTTCAACATAAAATCTGTCAATAACTGTTCATATTTCCATAAATCATTTCGCCATATATATCAATAATATATTAAAGAAAACCAACACAGGGTATATGTGCAATCACCCATGTACGTGTTGAGGAACATCATCTCAATCCCCGTACAAGCACTTTACGTTATCAATCAATTTGTACGCCTAGTACCACACACATGTAAGCACTTGCGCAATAGCGCGTCACACCCGAGTCCTTATGCAGTGGGGCCTTTTCCCCAAAAATAAACATAAACGTAAGACAAGCTTGCACTAAAGTATTTACCGGACAATACCCCTGGAGTACAGTGCGTGTGACCCAAACATGTGAGACTTGTCCTACGGCTGTGAGACAGTACTACAATGTAGTGAAAGCATACCAAGTGTGTTTGAAAACATACATATATACATCATGTGTAAAAGTGAAGGATATCGTATACTTCATAATTTCCCAAATATTTCAACCTTGCATAAAAAGTTATATTCATTTGGAATCATATATAAAATACCAATGTATTTATGCATAAGCGAAATCATAGTATAAACCATTTCATAATATATATCCATAAATATTCATGCCTCAAAAATCACTTAAAAATCATAATTATATCAAGCCATAATTATTTAATAGCACAAAAATTATTTAATAAAACAAAAGTCCACTCACTGGTGCTCGGAAGTGTAATCTCCCTCGGTGTTGCCCTCCTCGAAGCGTTGAGTCGAAGAATTACCTATTTAATATTAGGGAAAAATGTTAAAACATCCCTAATATAAATTATTTTAACCCTTATATAAAAAGAACAAAAAAAAAAAAACTATTTTAGCGAAAACGGGCTCGAAAAACGATTTCCGGGGCCCGAAAACCTTGCCGCCGCCGTCCATTGCCGCAAGTGCCGCTGCACGCTCTGCCACGCGCCGGGAAACGGCCGGACGCGCTGGCACGCGCCTGCACGCGCTCTGCTGACGTCTTCCCACGCGCAACTGACGTCAGCCACCGCTTGCTGACGTCAGCACCGTTAAAGTTAACGGCGTCAGTTAAAGTTAATGTAATATACCTTTCTGACGGAATATGCTGACGCCATCAGGAATATTCCGTCACCTTCAATATTCTTCCAGTCACCAGAGCCGCCGCCGGCGCCGCCGTCCTCCGCCGCCTGGTTCGCCGGATTTCTGGAAAAATTCACCGATTTATTCCAAAACTTTAAAAATTCAAAACTCCTTCATTCCTTGGCCAAATTTAACGTGCCATATATCAAAATGAAGGTATTGACGAGTAGAATATTTTCATACCAAATTGGGGCCGGAAAAATTGGCCGGAAAGCTTCGGACAAACCCTAATTCCGTTCTCCTTCAAAGCTGCACCAAAATTTACGTTCCTTATATCGATTTGAACCTACTCAACGTAATAAAACCAATGGAAATGGTTTCGAGGCTTACTTAAGCCTGGATTGTACGAAAGCTTGAATGGAAGTTTGCCGTTTCCGTTCTGATATCGGTTTGGCCGATTGGGTTCGAGTTTGAAGATTCTGAAATCACAGTCTCGTCTAGAATGACGAGACGATCGTAATGGCTATGGTTTTGTGTGGTGGTTCGATGGTTTTGTGATTCAACAAAAACCTAGGGTTTCGGTGTGGTTTTGTGAGGTTTTGGCCGAGAGAGAGAGAGAGATCATGGAGGGTGAGGGAGAAGAATTGCTGAGGGTGAAAATTACCATACAGGTGTGAAAATTACTAAAATGCTCCTACACTTTAAAGTTTCGTAAAGCGTTCATTTTAACTCCAAATTGAGTTCCGCTTGCGTCCACGTGTTCGTATCGACGAGTACTACTTGAATATGTACAGAAAATAATTTTCACAAGTCGTCTCGAAAAAATTAACGAAAGTCAACATTTGACCACTAAGGGTATATTGGTAATTTCACATAAAATTTTGGGACGGGTTGTAACAGCATGTACATATAAGGATCATCACCCCCTTTCCGTTGGTCGATGTGGGATGTCACAATCCACCCCACTTAAAGGGAACCCGGGGTCTTCGTCGGCAAATCTGAACCGAACGGCAAAGTGGCTTTGATACCATTCTGTCACATCCCAAACTAGCTCCGCCGTAGCACAATAATGTCCGCTTCGGGCCACGTCCTCACAGTTTTTTTTATGGGAACTCACGAGCAACTTCCCAACGGGTCACCCATCCTGGGATTGCTCTAGCCCAAACTCGCTTAACTTCAGAGTTCTGATGGAATCCGAAGCCAGTGAGCTCCCAAAAGGCCTCGTGCTAAATTAAAATAGACATGTATGTATGAGGCACATCACCCCCCTCTCCTTTGGTCGATGTGGGATGTCACACTTTGGTATGACCGTTTGGGTCATCCAGGATCCACCATGATGCGTAGGATCATTACCAACTCTAATGGGCATCAAATGATAACCCTTGCAAGGCTTGTTCTTAAGGGAAGTTGGTAATTACACCATCTCAGTCTAAGATTAATGAAGAATCCCCATAATTTATGCAAAGGATTCAAGGGGATATTGTGGGCCTATTCAACCACCTTGTGGACCATTTCGATATTTCATGGTTTTGGTTGATGCATCTACACGATGGGCACATGTTTACCTCTTGTCTACTTGAAATGTAGCTTTTACGAGACTTCTTGCTCAGATAATTAAATTACGAGCACAGTTCTCAGATCATCGTATTAAGTCGATTCAACTTGATAATGCTGGTGAATTTACGTCTCAAACTTTTGATGATTATTGCATGACACTAGGCATTGATGTTGAACACCCTGTTCCTCATGTCCATACTCAAAATGGTTTAGCAAAAGTGTTTATCAAGCGACTTCAATTAATTGCTCGCGCTCTACTCATGAAAACGAAATTGCCAGTTTCTACATCATTAGTTTGATTGAGACTTGTTGCCAACCGTCAATACTCCTCAGTACAACTCGTGTTTGGGCACCAACCAAACATTTCACATTTACGAGTTTTTGGTTATGCTGTCTATGTGCCTATTGCACCGCCACAACGCGCTAAAATGGGACTTCAGCACAAACTGGGAATTTATGTGGGTTTTGATTCACCATCTATCATTTGATATTTGGAACCCTTGACGGGTGATATTTTTACTGCTCGGTTTGCTGATTGTCACTTTGATGAGACAACTTTCCCGCTATTAGGGGGAGAAAAGACTGTTCCAGAACAACAGCGAGAATTGACATGGGATGTACCCACCTTGTCTCATTTTGATCCACGAAGTACTCAATGTGAAAATGAAGTGAGAAGAATCGTTCACTTTCAAAGTATTGCCAACCAAATGTCAGATGGATTTAATGATGCAACAAAAGTGGCAAAATCACACATACCAGTTGCAAATGCACAACAAGAATTGATGTCCCTATTAGGTAGAATAATGTGGCAGCAAATGATTCATCTGCTACACCCCTGAAGCGTGGTAGACCTCCAGGCTCAAAATATTCAGCCTCTTGAAAGAGAAAGTCGAAAACACATCTGAATCCAAATGAAATCATTCATGAAAAGGAAATGAATGATGAATCTACAATTCATGACTTTGTACTTTAAGAAAAAGAAAAAGTCCTTGATGAGACACATGTCCCTAAAGAGGCAGAAGTACATGAAAGTAAAGAAATACATTATGCATATACTAATGAATTGTGGAGCAAAATGAAATGATCATCGACAATATATTCTCACTCGCAGTAGCCACTGAAATCATATTAAGCGATGATATTGAGCCTCGCTCTATTGATGAATGCAAATAGAGACATGATTGGCCTAAGTGGAAAGATGCAATCCAGGCAGAATTAAATTCCTTGAAAAAACGAAGTGTTTTTGGACCAATAGTCCAAACACTGCCTAACGTGAACCCCGTGGGTTACAAAAGGGTTTTCACAAGAAAGCGCAATGAGAAAAATGAGATTGCAAGATATTAAGGGCGTCTCGTTGCGCAAGGTTTTTCACAAAGGCCTGGAATTGATTTTGATGAAACATACCCTCTTGTAATGGATGCAATTACGTTCTGTTACTTGATAAGTTTGGTGGTTTCAGAACAACTTGATATGCAACTTATGGATGTCATCACCGCATATCTATATGGAGAATTAGATATTGACATCTATATGAAAGTCCCAGAAGGACTTAAGTTACGTGAAACAACTAACAAACATTAACCACGAGATATGTTTTCAATCAAATTAAGGCGATCGTTGTATGGGCTAAAACAATCTGGACGATGACATGAACTTAGTTGGAACTCTTGAAGAGATCAAATAAACTACTGAATATCTAAAAAACGATTTTGAAATGCAAGACCTTGGGAAAACAAAATTATCTCGGCCTGCAAATCGAGCATAGTGCTAGTGGAATTTTGGTCCATCAATCAGCTTACATTGAAAAGGTCTTAAAGCGATTTGGCATGAATAAAACTTATCCACTTAGCATGCCAATGGTCGTTCGGTCTCTTGACATTAAGAAAGATCCATTTCGTCCAAAAGAAGATGATGAGATGATCCTTGGTCCAGAAGTAACATATATGAGTGCAATAGATGCTTTATTGTATTTAGCACAATGTATTAGACTAGATATAGCTTTTTCAGTCAACTTGTTAGCAAGATAGAGCTTTGCCCCAATAATTCGACATTGGAAGGGAATCAAATATGCTTTACGATATCTTTGTGGGACAACAAACATGGGCCTATTCTATTATGAGAAATCCACAGGTGACCAGAATCTTGTTGGATATGCAGATGCTTGTTTTCTCTCTGATCCGCATATAGCACAATCACAAACTGGATATGTGTTCACTTACAAAAATACAGTAATCTCATGGCACTCAACGAAGCAAACACTAGTTGCTACATCTTCCAATCAATAAAAAATACTTGCTCTCCATGAAGCTAGTCGTGAATGTTCTTAGTTGAGATCAATGATTCCTCACATCCGAAACTCATTTGGTCTATCTTCAAAAACAAACACTTCAACTATCCTTCACGAAGATAATGCAACTTGTATTACTCAAATGATGGAAGGATTCATCAAAGGTGATAAGACTAAAAACATATCTCCAAAGTTTTTCATTGCACATGAGCTTCAGAAAACTAAAGTTATTGAAATCAAACAAATTCGTTCTAACGATAATCTAGCAAACCTATTCACCAAATCTCTACCAAAGTGTACAGTCCAGAAGCTGGTGCATGGTTTGACTTATGCCGACTTAGTGATTAGTCAGATTGAAGAATGCGGAATCAACGGAAGATACTCATTAGAGGGAGCATCCAGGACATATGCGTGTTGTACTCCTTTTCCTTCGACTAGGATTTTTCCCACTGGGTTTTTCCTAGCAAGGTTTTAATGAGGCAACATAAGCATACTCAACACTATATCAATAATCCAAGCAAAGTTGTACTCTTTTTCCTTAGCTACGATTTTTTTCCCATTGGGTTTTCTTAGCAAGGTTTTAATGAGGCAACCGATATTGATATATGGGCATCCAAGAGAGAGTGTTGTAAAATTAATGAATGCCTACTTTATTTGACTAAAAGCTATAAGGCATGGTGAAAGACCAAAAATAGTAATATGGATAAAATGTTTGATTTTATCACATTTGTAAGGAATGGTTTTTCAACATGCATTAATTGGTGTATGGACTTCTACACGTGAAAAGCTCTATAAAAGAGCATGTAATGTATGATCAGAGATACAATAAAAAAGGAATGACACAATATTATACTTTCCTCAAGATTATTACCTATATTTTCTACCTCCCATTCTTCATACCAATACCAGTAATATAAATAGTGTGATACATTGCTTTGGTTCCACTTCAATCTCTAGCAAAGCTTCTCTCCTTTGCCTATTTATAACAATATCCGTTTTCTAGTGATTTTTACAAGACAATCTTCAACATAACATTAAAGTTTATGAAAGTAAAAATCAAACAAACCTGCTGTAGTTTGATTTAGACCTCAAATTTGGGAGAAGGACTTACATGGAACGAGTTCACTGTTACGTGGCATCCCCTGTCCAATAATGCATTGCCATGTGTAAGTTTTTCTTCACATGTCAATGTGTTATTGAATCAGGACGCCACATGACGTTGAACTAGTTCCATGTAAGTTGCTCTCCAAATTTAGGGCAAAGTAAGCTTACCCCTAATGAAGACATTATTAAGGCTGTTCTGACTACACTGCATGAAGTGACTATTTTTGGGGTGCGATTTAAATTTTGTTGGTTTCCACGAACCTAGTGCGGGAAGTTTGAATTGGAAGGAGTTGTTTGAGGGTCAACATCCACATGGGAATGAATTGGGTTCGAATGGAACAAATATTATGTCGAGTGGCGCCAAAAATGGAGTACTGACTATTTTAGTCGGGTAGGATAATTAGTCGGTAGATAGTACTGACTAAATTAGTCGGGCGTTTGGTGCAGTGTTGGGTGGGTTGTCGTCGTCGGGAAGATCGTCTTCAGGCAAGGGAGGGAGGAGGAGAGTGAGGGCTGGGTTGGTGGCGAGCTTGGAGGAGAGAGAGGGAGGAACGAGAGAGAGGGAGACGAGATCGAGATTGAGACCGAGAGAGCAAGATCGAGATCGAGACCGAGAGAGCGAGAGACTACCCGACAAATTGTCTAGAATTTTTTTGAAGTATAATTAGTTAGGTGTGAGGAGTGTTAAACGGTGGGCCTAGTTTAATTAGTTGGGCAAATATTTTAGTACGAAGCGCACCAAACATACGGCTCCATATTATTAGTACTATCTGGTGCCTTGTACGGTATACCAAATAAAGCCGTAGTATACATCGGCAAGACCCATTTTTACGTTGGTTTGTTGGGCTTTTCTTTGGGTTTAGACCCATTTAAACTGGAACAAATTATTGAATAAAGTTGTATACCGTACCGCTTCAACAGTCCACAACTGATTTATCGGAGGTGGCTATTTTTGACAGTCACGTATTCGTTCAAGCTAAATGGTGAACCGGTGGGCTATGTTACTCCGACAAGGGGAATACGACAGGGAGATCCGTTATCGCTTTATTAATTTGTTTGTAATGCCTATCTACATTGTGTGTCCATTTGTCGTGGAACACCTAGCATTCATCACCTTTTGTTCGCCGATAACATCTATCCTGTTGTTCTTAAGGGAGACTCTCGCTAAATGCCAACAAGTTAAACAACGATTAGATTTGAAATTAACGATGAAGAATAAATAATGTTTTAATCTTTAACTTTTGATATCAAATTAAAAGATAGGACCATGAATAATTAGTTAACATGTGACCAGTAAAACATAACTCATAAATTAAATGCTTGAAGTGACAATCACATTTCCAACAAAAGAAAAAGAAGAAGAAGCGATTGTTACATAGTAACTATTGTAGTTGAAGGCCAATTTTACTGAAGGAAAAGAGAGAGAAAGGGCCGGCAACAACAAGAGAGAAACGAGGGAGTTTGGATATTATGTGGTGTGACTTCTCACTCCTTTGTGTCTTTATTATTTATAGTGATAAGAGAGAGATACATGCTCTCCAAGTAATACAAGTTGTACAAGGAAATATCTATAAGATCTCATAGAAATTCTATACATATTCTACCACGGTTTACACAATCATGCTCCTAATTCAATATTAACTGCAACAATAACAACTTGAATATAAAAGGGAATGCAAACATATGCATCAGAATGTAAGGGTGTATAATGTAGTCTACTGAATATCGTAACCATTAGAAATGGATGTAAGAAATTCATCAAAGTTGATGACATTTTTTCTCTTCAGAAAATGAGAGTACCAATGAGCAGAGAGTTTAGGTTGTCTTTTTAAATCAGGGTCTTCCAAATCCACGTAGTATAGGCCGTAGCTAATTTTATAGCCGCCTAACAACTCAAGGGAATCCAAGAAGGACCATGTAAAATAACCTTTTGCGTTTGATCCATTCCTTCCAAAGCCAAATAGGATGATCGAATTAGTAATTTAGAAGTACTAATTAATTAGCTTGCTTTGCAATGGAGAGATCAAAATGTTAATCATATATATATATATACCTTATAGCTTCAAGCACAGATTGGATGTATCCATCTAAATATTTCACCCTCGGCCAGTCCTCCAATGAAGAATTGCGTCGAGTCAGTTGACCTAAATATGAGGCCAGTTTTTTTATTTCAGATGATGATACAGATAAAAAGGAAAATCATAAAGCAGCTAATGCCAACTATTGCATGGAGAGGGCTAAAAGTTAAACCAGAGAGAGAGAGAGAGAGAGAGACCATTTTCATGGATATATAAAGGAGGATTGCCATAATTTTGCTGGACATATTGCAACAATCCTTGAAGGCCCCAGGGAATTACTGGAAACTGATTCAAACAACCATCAATAGTGCTCTAAAATTAAACCCATAAGTTGTACTGAACCAACACTACTTTATTTATGTTCATGCTTTTACCTCGAATGCTGATGTATCATTTTGCAGTGCTGCAAATGCAATTAAAAAAATTTTGTAAGCTCAAAGAATTATAGCTATATCTACATATGATCGACGTATTCTTGACATGTTATTGACACATCGGTCATTAAACCAAGAGCGGACTGTTGAGAGAATTTCACTACATAGATATAAGAAAAATCTAACCCAATATCTGTACTGCTGAGTCTGCCATATAGTCTCTGATTTCCATATTTAACATGCTGGGGTAGTCCTTGATGTAAAATGTGGTATAATGATTCAGTCCAATGAAGTCAAATGAACCTCTGACACTTCGGGACTCAAGACTAGTAAAAACAGGAAGTCTAGAGCCTGCATTCTTTTTCATTACATCAGGGTAATCTCCAAACACCAAGGGATTCAAAAACCTAAAAAACGAAATAGACACATGGGAATTACAGGTACCTAAAATGGCATCAAGTTTCGAACAAGTAAGATATATATATATATATATATATATATATATGCTTATAGATGAAAAGATGAGTGCCCACATCTGACTTACCAACCAAAGTAGAAGTCCATGGCTCTTTGGGTGGCAAGTTCATCTTCAATAGTTTTTGTTAGAGGAACAAACCAAAAGCCATAAATGTTGATTCCTATATATCCATGCTGCCTGTCCTGTATATCCCAAAAATTTCTTAACACTAATCGACCCAAATTTTTTTTTTCATGAAAAGTCTAATTTTATTAAGAACCTTATGGTACATATATTGTTACTAGTAGTCTTGATTCTTATTTTAGTAGTTTTTAAGTCTTATTTTCTTCAGGCTTATATCGTTTGTTCATGTTAGCTAGCACTACAAAAAATTAGTACAAAAGGAGGGGAAACAAATATTGCAGAGTTATTTTTCTTTCTTCTTAATTTGCCACTTTTTTTTTTCTCTCAATTTTCTCTCTTCTTAATTTGTGAGACGTCAAACTTATCAAGAGTATTATGTTTTTAAGGACAGAAGACTTAATAAGTTGATTGTATATTACTAATTATCACAACGATAAAAGTTCTTGAAGCCCTTGACAGCGAAGAGTTCGAGAATTACCTGGTACGTTTTCTTGTACAATCGAGCAGCTGATGCATGAGCTAACAAGAAATAATGAGCTGCCATGTATGGCTCTGTTGAAGAATTACCCCTAGAACAGTTGACACCAAATGGAGGTGAGCACCGCTGGGGCGGAAGAAATCCAATATCGTAACCCGCAAGTATAAAAACATTAGGCTCATTCATAGTAGTCCAATGCAAAACTCTATCCCCAAAATTTTTGAAGCACACATCCGCATATGCAGTGAAGTCTTTTCTGCATCCACAAAAGGGATCCATCACGATCACCTCGGATCCTAATTTTCTGCATGTCCCATTTAAAACTCACCAACAAAAGTTAGGAACCTTACACTATTTTTCGACTAACCCATCCTCCGTACTCATCGTCAAGTGCCTGCGGGAGATCACTGTGGTGTAAAGTAACATGTGGTTCGATTCCTGATTGAAACAAACTTAATTAATTATCAGCATAAGGAGTTGTAAATCTCTATAGCTACTAAATTATTAATAATAAGTGGTATTTCTTTCTTTAATATCATAGTATAGATAGATTGTTACCATGGTTGATCAGTTCATCAATAAGATTGTTGTAATATTGTAGACCCTTTGGATTGACAGGCCCTCTTCCATCTGAAAGAAACAAAATTGAACATAAATTAAGTGCTTGAAAAACTAAAAACAAGAAAATACTACTTGTTTGTTTAATCTGGGTTACAATTTGGTTATCACGCATACTTGGGATAAGTCTTGACCATGAGATGGAAAATCTATATGCCTCTAAACCAGTATCCACCATTAGTTGGACATCCTCCTGCATAAACCATATCCAACTATAATCCATGATTATATATGATGCGTACGTATCAAATAGCATCAGCATGTTTCTAATTAGTATGATATGGATTTCTACAATATGAAAGAACTCTTAGTTCTGAATCGTTTCAATATACGATAGGATTGCCAACAAAAATTGAACTGGATCTTGCAGAGTATAGACCTTGTATTTGTGATACTGATCACACGCTACATCTCCAGTAGCTCCATCAAAATTACCTGAAATTTTGATACATGTAAGTGATCGTGCAAGTTCGAACAGTCAACGATATCTAATTCAATTATTGATTAGTTGATTTTTTATCATGTAAGTTATCATGCATTCTTTTTACTTAGTTGAGTTCACAATGATAAGAAATGTCACTTGGCTTCCCAATTACTGAGAAAATCATATCTGATCAGCTAAATCAAGCTTGTCAATAGTTCTCAATAGTCAAATTCCAATTGTGATTAATATTTTGTTTGCAAGTGTTGAGTTTTTCTTCTCTAAATGACGAAAATAACAACATATTATCTACATCTCCTCCCTAATTTCCTTGATTATTCTTCCCCTATTTTCAACTTTGATTTTACTTCTATTAGCACTAATTGCTTGCCTCCTATGAAAAAATTTCTGACTCGAAGATAGGCGCTCTATGGAAGTTGGTACAGCATCCTAAAGTTGCAATACTCTAACCTAATCAATTCTATTTGGATACACTAAATTCACACACTTGCTAACTAACTCTCTAATAGGTGGATCCTTTAGTTGTATGTGAGATCCACCTATACTAACCTTGTGTGTCTAAATAGCATTATTCTAATCTAATTAACTGCATATAGTCTCAATAGACAAAACCCGGTCTTCACCTTTCACTAGTTATAAATTAGAAATGAAGACAATAAATAATTAACAAAAATTCGATAGTGCTCCAGAGTATGGGATACTCCAATCTTTTAAGCCGTTAGATTTTGATTTGTATTTTAAACAAAGATTTAATAATTAAGAACCTGAAATATCTCATACTCCTCATAAAAAATCCCTTATATTAAATGGAAAATGTGATATAAAAGTAGTGGAAGCTAACCAGCATGGGCATATGTGTCCAAAATGCTTGGGGTCCTTCCGTCTTGGTCTGCAGCACCTTCCACCTATATTCGTGTAGAAATAGTTTTGAACCAACCCCATTGCATCAGTTTCTTCTCATCTTTTTTTTCAATTGATGTGTAGTAATACAAAAGCATATATATAGGGGCTTATATAATTATCCGATATATCTAATTAATTACATCGTATTATCCCATATACATATGTATGTTGTATATATGCACATATAGACATATGAATACATGTATATATAACAAGAAAAACCTGATAAGCAGAGGAGGAAGCACCAAACACGAAGCCTGGAGGGAAGTCATCTCTGCTAAAATTATCAGTGCATAAAGAAAGCTTTATAAGAAGAAAACACAGAAAAAGTGAAACTCTCAACATGAATAATAACATAATTCCGCAGCATGAACTCAGAAAGGGAAGGAGTTTTAGAAGGCAAGAGTTACAAAAGATATTTGAGTGGATACCCTTTAATTTGTTATGAGTTACAAAAGATATTTGAGTGGCGGATAGCCTTTAATTTGTTATGCGCACATATGCAAATATACTGTAGATTGACTGGTATCAACAAATTCTTCTTTTTTGTCTTTTCTTTTGTATGGTAGTTGAATTGACTCCAAATCTTGTATCATTGATTCCAAATAACCAAGCCAACAAGAAGAAACACAGACTGATGGCGAGGCGAGGTTGAAATCAATGGAGGGTCCGTGAGAAATTTGCCGTCAAGATTAGGTTTGGATTTGAGATTGGAATAAACTAGCCTCTCTGCATGTGCTGGCGTGCCTGCGAGAGCTTTTTTTTATTCACGGGGTCATGCACTCTTAACACTGTAATTTTTAAGAGATTTTTATTAAGTATTGTATATGCGGGAGGATTTTCCTTTATCATGCACACATGTTTTTGTCTTGGTATACATATGTGAAAGGTGTTTTATTTTTTTTAAATCACAGCGCTACGTGCGAGTTACAAATTTTTACTACATTTATCCTCCCGGAATGTATTATGATTTGATGCATTTTCTTGAAAATATAGAATATAAAATTTATTAAACAACTGATTGTATTATGATTCGATACAACAATTGCAACACAACTCTTATTAAATACATGTTGTCAATCATATTCATTTAAAACTAAATGATGTGGCATTTGCCACGTCATTTGGTATACATATTTGGTACAATAATTTGGTATCTTCATCATTTTGGTATACATAATTTGGTCTACATATTAGATTAAAATTCCAACTTTCGAAAATTCCTCAAACGTGAAAGTTGAAGTTGACCAAAAAATTGAGTTTTCTAGCGAGGATGGCTTTCTTCATCATTTTCAATCTGCCTTGTGTGATGATTTTGAGGAAAATAGAGGTGACAAACATGTTGGGCTCGGCGTGGCAATGAACTTTGATGTAAAATTCGTCAGAATTCGTAGTCGGATGAAGAAGATATAAAGGACTTGGGGTTAAGAGAGCAAAGAGAAAGAAAAGAGAAGGAAAGCAGTTGGAGCTGCTGCATCTGCACGTAGAGAAGAAGAAGGAGCTGTTTAGCTTTTAGAAATAACTCAATTTGAAAGTACCATACTGCCATTCAACTTAAAAATTCATAACTTTCCCATTCGAGCTCCGTATTTCGTTCCGCTTGTAAACACGCGGTCGTATCAATGAGTATTAAAGGTTGTGAAACTATGGTGAATATATGTGAAGGTATATGAACTGGTATTACATGGATGAAAACTTGTGGAACATTATGAAATTATACTCTAAACCCTGGAGAATCACCAGAAGCTGCCACGTGGCTCATTTAATTAAAACATCAATAAAATTCATAATAATTAATTTACAAGTGCGAAAAATGTGAAAAAAATACACAACTTTCGTGAATGGGTCAACTCCAAAATTTATCACCATACTCCATGAACCCTAGATTTATATTTAACCGTCGATTTTCGATTACGTTTACACTTAATTCTTCTGACCGAATTTCATTTTTTTAGATTTTCTTTTTTGAAAACATGATCTTTTAGTGGATGCAGAAAGATGAACAGTTCGGATCGTTGATTTCAAGTTCAGATTTTTACAGTTAGTGAAAATATAACTCGGAGTTTATACAGTTTCTAGAAACTATATAACATCGACTCATATTTCAGTTAACTGTAAATATCTGAACGTGATATCAAAGAAACAAAAGCTGAAAATTATCTTTTTTCATCTACTACAAGATTATGTTTTCAAAGAAACAAAAGCTGAAAAAAAATGAAATCTGGTGAGAAGAATGAAGTGTAAACGTAAACGACAATCGACAATTAAAATATAAATCTAGCGTTCATAGATTATGGTTTCGAATGTCGGAGTTGACCACTTCACGAAAGTTGTAGAGATTGTCATTACGAGCGTTTGTATTCTTTTTCTTTTTTTTTACGTTTTTCACACTTAAATAGTAATTATTATCAATTTTTATTAATTTTAAATGTCACCGAAAAAACACTATTCATGAGATTCTAGAGGGTTTTAAAAATCCAAACGACAGTGTAACCTTCATGAGAATTGTAGAACTTGTCATTACGAGCATTTGTATATTTATTTTATATTTTTCACACTTGTACAATTTTTAAAATTTTGAACTTAAAAAAAACATTGTTCATCACTGCCACGTGACAGCTTTTGGAGCTTTACTAGGTTATAGTTTCATAACCTTTCACAAGTTGTCATCCGACAAATATTTTGAGTTCTTCCACTCCTTGTTTTCAACGCCAATGAATATTTTCTTTGTAGGCCTAGATTTCACAAGGCTTCCATAAGCCTTTCATCTCTCCTAACAAACGTTTATTCTCAATTTGTGTTCATAAGGTAGGAACAATAATTGATCAATTAAGCCAGTGAGTTTTCATTTGGCAAAGCTTAGTGGCTTGAATGTAAAGCCGTAAAGCATACCCATTAAAGAAAAACGTTACATCAAACTTCTAACTGAATATAAATATACTTGCAAATTGTAAACACCATACCACAAGCAATCCACTTAGTCTACTAGTTAGATTATTGAGGAAAACAAGTAAAATTCAGCAGTACAAAGCGTGTCTCTGTTAGCCATCTCAGTCCACACATGCTTCATCATGCTTCTTCAGAGAGAATCTTTGTTCAAACCATCAAAATAAGGGTGCTCCATAGCTGTCTTTGCTTAAATGCGTTTTGAAGGATCATATTGCAATATTTGCTACGCATAAACAACATATTTAAAACTAGTATTCATCACCAATTACACTACGACATACAAAATTAATGTGCAATATGTCACGTGCCACATGACCAACCACAAATAAAGGAAAAGCAAAACGGAAAAGAGCGCACATATCTCTAACAATTGTGAACTAATGCTATGATGCGGACAATAAGAGAAGTCGATTTGAACACCAACAAAACCCAATTTCCAACCAACTTTTGGTCCTATTAATTTCATGTAATCACAGTCGCGTATATCATCACCCAACTGTGAACTAATGCTACAAACAGTTGCAGAACATGACTCCAACAAAACCCAATTTCCAACCATCTTTTGGTCCTAAACATTTCATATAATCATAGTTGCGTATATCATCACACCAAGCTCTCGTTTCTTCAATTTAATCCATCCAAAAATTCCAAAAACAATGTTGAAATCTTGATTTTACTTTTAAGAAAGGAGGCTTCTTCAATAAAATCAGATAATAGAGTAACAATACTTGGAAAAATAGTACATCTTGTTTGAGATTACAAATTGTCGTATTCTACAATAGACTTCATAGTTATGCTAGAATCATGATTCCCAAAAATCCCTTGCACCAGATCAGTTTCTTTCAACCTATATTATCCTGTCCTAAAATACAAAAGAATATTAAAAGATGAAATCCCAAAACAATATCTACTAGAAGGTTTTCTATTGTAAACAAACCCTATGTAGAGCAAAGCCTAAACAATGCAAACTTGTATGCAACTTCAACTGAAAAAGACAAGTTCGAAAGCAAAATAGTAAAACAGAAATTACCAACAAGAATTTCAATTCCAATCTCCTTGATACGCAGTAACATGGAAATCTCAATTCTTTTTCATTGAAGCCTCGTCCGTTTGAAACCCTATATTTCTCTGTAAACAGCCAAAATTATATTAACAGAGAACGATACAAATATTGGCAAAAACTTAATTGACTAAACCTTTAAGATTGAGAGAGCAAAGAAAACATAATTCTTATTTTGGGAGAAAAGAAAATACATAAATGAATAAATCCTTCTCAAATTAGAAGTAGACTGAAATAGATTTGGAAATTTCGGTATAATAATGTTGAACGAATAGAATCACCACCACAACCTCAATAAGGTTGCTTAATTAAACCTTATCAAGGCTAAGTTAGACCAACATAAATCTAAAAATAAGAATATCATAACTTTTCTCAACATCACTTAGACCAACATAAATTAACAGAAATCCAAAATAAGAATATCATAAACTTGCACAAAGCTACATAACTTTTCTCAACCAACATAAATTATCATAAATCTAAAATAAAAGCATCATAAACTATCACAAAGCTGCATAAACTGCCATAAACGTTCACATTTGCCATGTTATGGGACACTTGTCCAATTTCTATTGCACCACATTATTTAGGGGGAAAAAAAGACCAAGTCAATAGGATTACGTGTGGTGGGGTTGAGAGAGATTCCATCATCTATCTTCTCCTTCGCAAGCACCAGCAACCCCAAACAAAAAGGGGTTTTGCTACTCTCCTCCTCCAAGTCTTCTTTTCCTTGTATTTTCCTGGGGCATATTTGACGGAGGAGGGCTGTACTTTCAATTGGGCTTGGATTTGAGCTTGGGCTTAAGGCATTACATTAAATATTAATTTATTGTACTTATTTTAATAGAAAATTCGTCTAAATTAGATATAAATATAGGAAAGAGTGATTATGCGTACACCCAAGTTTTGTTTTTGGACATCCTTGTTTCTCAGGACACCTAATTTACTCTAAAACATTTTTTTGGACATCCAAAATAATTTACTAAACTTTCAAGAATACCCTTTCTATGCAAGTTGGAATTACAGGGAAATAGGTTGTTTGATATAAGAGCGGGTTGATCAAGTTAGACTTCAACCCGTTGGCCAACCCAATAGGCTTACTGTCACACCCCGGACTGGCTCCGCCGTAGCACGATATTCCCGGACTGGCTCCGCCGTAGCACGACATTGTCCGCTTTGGGCCTCGCCCTCACGGTTTTTTTTTCTGGGAACTCACGAGCAACTTCTCAGTGGGTCACCCATCATGGGATTGCTCTAGCCCAAACTAGCTTAACTTCGGAGTTCCGATGGAATCCGAAGCCAGTGAGCTCCTAAAAGGCCTCGTGCTAATTGGAGGTGGGCATGTACATATAAGGCACATCACCCCCTCTCCGTTGGTTGATGTGGGATATCACAATCCACCCCACTTAAGGGGAACCCGGCGTCTTCGCTGGCACATCCGTACTGAACGACATAGTGGCTCTGATACCATTCTGTCACATCCCAGACCAGCTCCGTCGTAGCACGATATTGTCCGCTTTGAGCCACGCCCTCACGGTTTTGTTTCTTGGAACTCACGAGCAACTTCCCAATGGGTCACCCATCATGGGATTGCTCTAGCCCAAACTCGCTTAATTTCGGAGTTCCAATGGAATCCGAAGCCAGTGAGCTCCCAAAAGGCCTCGTGCTAATTGGAGGTAGGCATGTACATATAAGGCACATCACCCCCTCTCCATTGGTCGATGTGGGATATCACACTTAGGTTGGAATTGTTCAAACTCATTGTCATCCAAGAAAATTGGGAACGCAACCCACCCAAACCATTCTTAGGTAGGTTGGGTTGGGCGGGTTCCATGAGTTGGGATTTATTAGTTTCTTTCTTATTTCTAATGTGAGTATGAGAGACAAATAATCAATACTTACGTCAACCTAGGCTCAAATTATGTGAATTTGATGTTGTTATATCACTACATGTTACTAATACATAAATTTTACTATATTCAAATCAAGTATTAATAAACAAGTGCATTTAAAAGTTTCTAATTTCATGTATAAATATATTTAATACACATGTATATTTAAGAATTACAGTCATTCGGGTGTGTCGGTTTCAATCGGGTTAATAACACTTCAACCCAACCCAACCCACCTATTGAATGGGTGGTCGGGTTTTTACCCAAAAAATAAAGTTTAAATGTTTAGAACCCAACCCATATCGAGTGGGTTGGTCAAGTTGGTCGGTAGACCCACTAAAATACTCACCCCTAGTTTGATACACAATGAATTCATTTATGTGGATGTTGTTTAGTGTTTTTGGAGTGGACTTCAAGTTAAATCCAAGCTAATCCCATCCGGTACACCAAACGGGTAAGGGTAAGCAGGAAGATGTTCAAGCTTTGAAAAATATCAAAAGATAAAA
The DNA here is from genome assembly GCA_018257905.1 of Gillenia trifoliata. Lineage (NCBI taxonomy): Eukaryota > Viridiplantae > Streptophyta > Magnoliopsida > Rosales > Rosaceae > Gillenia > Gillenia trifoliata. Next base: position 20,013,186 of record CM031081.1, on the reverse strand, counting down.
AATTGGCCGACTTGTTGTCCAAAAGACGAGCATGCTTGGATTTGGTAATTCCCCAAGTTCTTAGCCCTCTCTCTCTCTCTCTATTGAGTATTATTTATGTTTAAATATTATCACTTTTATTTGTGGCAGCCCGTTCAAGGCTTTAAGTTCTGCACCCTTCTCGTGATTATCGAAGCGAAGGAGCTTCAGCTTCTGAGTGGATGGAGGTAAATGTAAGGTCTAGTACAGAAGTCCTCTTCCAGCCAAAATTCTTCTAAAGTCCGCAAGCTCTCTTCAATCGTCTCTATGTCACTGAGTGGATGGAGGTAAATGTAAGGGCTTTTGTAATCTCTTTTATCTAACATTTTGTGATCCCTTAATAACTTGAGCTCAATTCTTCAGACTTGAAAATTCTTTCACCCAAACATAGCCTAATAGTAAACATGTCCTAAATTCATGATGACTTTGACCATTTATTGTGGAATTAATGACACAATAACCATTATTAACACAAACCTACACCCTTTTTGTTCCTCAACAAACTTCAAAGCTTTCATATTCTTCTTCATCAAAATTTGCATATTCTTCTCTTTCAAGACTTTCACCAAAATTCATGGCTGTAAAACAGTTCATTTATTTACCTTGTTTATAGGTGTGAATTTATGTTTTTTCTTATCTTTTTGTTTTTACAATTTTTTCTATTTTTTGTGTTTCGATATAGATTTGAGTTTTGCATTTTTAAAGCCTATTACAAATGAGGTTTGTGAATTAATTTGGGGATTCTCTGAGTCACTCAAACCATTCAATGTTTTTGAGACGTTGGAATGATAAACTAACTACATTGATTATATGTTTGGATGATATGGTGGTCATTATTGGTGATGAGGTGAAACATTTTCATAAGTATTTTGCGTCTGAATTTAAGATGAAAGAATTAGGTGAAATGAAGTATTTTCTTGGGATTGAAGTTACTAGATCAAAACATGGCATCTTCTTATCTCAATGAAAGAATGTCCTGAATTTGTTAGCACAAACTGACATGTTGAGCATAATCACAAATTGGGGTTGTACCTGAATCAAGTGTGGAATAGCAAAGAGAGATATCAAATGCTTGTGGGGAGATTGATCTGTTTGTCTCGTACCAAGTCACTTATGCATTTACTGTGGTGAGTCAATTCATGCATGCAGCTATTGGAACACATATGTGTGTTGTGACCCGAATATGTGGTCTACTGGTATAAATTAAGCTAGCTCAATCAAGAATATGTGGTCTACTCAGCAATGAATACAATTTCTTTGGTCACCATATGTTTTCTGCAACAAGGATAAGGCGACCACCACTTACGATGAAAAATTTCATCGATCCACGAGCCCCCCGCCCCCTGAATTATCGATGCGGCGGTTAGGCATTTTTAGACGAAAGAGTGGTCTTTCAGGATTGGCCGTTGTGTGTCACCACCGGAGAGGGTAACGAGATGGAAGATGTGATAGTTCGAGGTGTCAACTAGAGCAAGCTATCCCCCATGGAACGAGAAACACACGCCCAGTAGAGCTATATGCGTTCAGAGCTGCGGCTTGGAAGGGGAAACCCATTCCTAAGATAAAGTACTTTCTTTGGCTAGCAAGACAAGACAGATTGCTAACTAATAAGGTCAGAGTGGTAAGGAACAGGTCGAGCACAGGATAGGCAATTGAGCTAGCCTATTCGTTATGGGGAATCAATGCTCCGGGCCGAATAGAGCTTAATTACCTCCGACACCTAGCTTTCTCCGGCGCATACTACCCAAAATCAAAATTCCAATATAGATATACAACGCCCCTTACAAACAAGAAAATCAAGTGGCCTTTGTTGAAGGCTTCTAGAGTGGGGAAAGGTTCTTAGCCACTGGTGACCAGCTTTCGAAAGAGCGCCTTTGGACGGAGGTGGGGAGCGGGGGGTGGTTGGGGGGTTTGACCAATGGATCTTCGATGGCTAAGTCAGTTTTTCTGAAAAGAGAGTGTTTAGGGCTTGATTACGTTGTAGTAACATACTAGAATTTGGTGGAGAATAATGGTATAAATAGGAGGAGGTGGCCAGCCATGGAGTGTAGGATTATGCTATGTGTCGGTTTCCGATTGGCCAAAGTGTGTCATCCGTTGGATGGATGCGGAAATAATTCCTAAATATTAATAATATCAAGGAATTATCTTTGGAGAATCACAAGTGATTTATGATTGATACTCTTTGAATAAAAGAATGAGGAAATTAGAAATAGATGCCTCATTTTAGGCATTTGTAGATTAAACATTTATGCATTTTTAGTTTTTGATTAAGCTTTTGAAACTTTTGATGAAGATTTGACCTGAGCCACTTCAGTTTAATTGAATTGAATTTACAGGTCAATATTTAATATATAATTTAAATAATTTCAACTATATATAAGTCTAAAAATTTATTTATTTTTCAAATCGAAACGTACCCACGCCAAATGAAAATGTACCCATGACAAATGAAAACGTACCAACATCAAATAAAAATGTACCAACCCCGAATTAAAACGTACCCAATTATGAAAATATATAAATATTGAATATTTCACCATTTTGGTATAGTTTTAAAATATGTTGGATTCATAGATAATGCTCAAGATAATTTTGTTTTTTTGTAGATAAGTCTAAAAACAAGTTTTAATTAAATTGGAGATAAATCTTAATTATTGTAGATAATGCTAAATTATAAGGATAAATCATATTATTTTGAATTAACAAAAGGACTGTTGGACGTTAATTAGTATAAGAAATGTTCAATCAAAAACCTAGAAGGCATAGATGCTTAGTCTAGGAAATTCAAAATTTAGGCGTCTGTATCAAAATAACTCTAAAAGAATATATCTTCATATGAGAAACTAAGGAAGATAATTTAGTAATTAATTCCTCCTTAATTTTCTCATAATTATCTCCTTGCCAACAGGCAGTGGAACTTGGAGAAATCGTAGTCAGTAGTCCAGTGAGTCTTCATGAATGAGTAGCGCATGTGGAATTTGCCATTTAATAAGGGTAGTCTCTCCAATAAATGTCAGCTCCATAATTTTTCAGATTATTTCTAGCTCCATACTAATCTTGTTACATTGAGAAGAAAAACCTAAAAAATTGTGGCTAGAGCAAGTGCGGAGGCCAAGTTTCTAGGTATGAATCATGGTGCATGTGAATTACTTATGTTGAAGAAGTTGTTGAAAAATCTTGGGATCACTGTGCTTTTTAAAAAACAGCTTCTATTGTGCCTTAAGAATAATCAGTTGTAAAATAAAGCAATTGAGCGATTGATAAACTGTATTTTTAAAAGTGTTATGAGTATGAAAAGTAGTGTAAAAGCGTTTGGTAAGTCTTAATATGAAATTAATATAATTGTATATAATGACAAAAATAGACATGGTAGTAGGTTGGTGATGGGGCAGTGGTGGTGATGGTAGAGACAATGGTGGGGGTTTGATGATGGTGCCAATAGTGGGGTGTGGTGGTTGGGGTACAGAGATAACACTAGAAAAAACTACTTGCGCGACAAATATTTAGGCGACGATGTCAATTTCGTTGCCCAAGAAGCATTGAGGAGACGAAAATTCTATTTCGTCGCCTAACATGTGTATGACTAAAAAAAAATTCAAAACCTTTAAGCGACGAATCATTTAGTCTCTTAAATGGTGTATGGGTGACGAATAATTGGATTCGTCGCGCAAGACATGGAAAATTGGCGGTAAAATGAGGATTTGGCACCAAATTGTGCGCGACAAACTAAAGTATTGGGCGATGCCATGTGTCGTTGCCTAAGATAACTTTCGTGACGAATGTGTTTCATCCTTTGTCACTCAAAACCCCAAAAAGTTGCCACAAATTGAGGGATATTGGGCGACGAACATCTTCGTCGCACAAAACCTACATTTAATCCCCTTCCTTAGCCCCGAGAGACAGTTTTTGCAAAATCTACAAACTAGCTTTCTCACTCTCGATCTCTCCCTCTCGACCCTTCCCTCCAAATCTCTCTCCCTATCTCACTCATCTCCTTCTTCCCATCTCACTCTCTCTCCCTAGCTACCATCTCCTCCTCCCTATCCCTAACACCTCTTCTTCCACCACCACCATCAGGCTCGATAATCGTTAACGGTAATTTTAATTTTTAATATTATTTTATTATTTTTTAAATAAAACTAACAAAAATTAATTTATTTTTTATAGATTTGTTGCATAAGATTGTTGTTGGAGGACCAATTTGAAGGTATTTTCTTGATCATTTTATGTTGTTGAGTTAATTTAATTTATTTTTATTTATATGGTAGTTTGATATATCACGTATGAATTTATTTTATATTGTTGTGTATGCAAATAATTTGTATATCATGCATGACTTTATGTTGTGTTGTATGCTTTTGTTCAAGAAAAACTTACTTTCCCGTTTGAGAATTAGTTGGATTTCGTGCATGGATGCGAAAGCATAACTGCGATCCAATTGATTCTTGAATTGTCTCATTTTTGGACAATTTAGGAGTGCGTTTGTGTGTCGTAGTTTGCAGTTCAGGGATTAGGTTTCGATCATGGGATTTTTGGTAACATCTTCTTACGTTCTTCGAGTGCACACTAGGTATTTGTTATCTACGTTGTGCACTTGGAGAATTGTAGGGAGATGTTGCCAAAATTTTCCTACGTCGAAATCTAATCTTGGTGGATCCGTAAACTACGAGACACAAATGTGCACTTCCAAATGGGATAGGGCCTTTACCGGAGGCATAAGGTGACGAGACATAGTTGAAGTTGTTCTAATGTTGCCCTCTCTCTATTTAATGTGTTAACAGACATAATGGACAGACAGTGGATACAGAATCCGAACAGATGTGTTGTTGAATATTTGGATGGGATAGATCAGTTTATTGACTTAGCAATGAGACACAACCAGGGTTCAATTCAAATAAAGTGTATGTGTCAAACGTGTAACAATTCAATGTGGGAGACATTCGAAAATGTTCGATATCATTTGGTAAGAAATGGGATGATGCAGACCTATACGAGATGAAATCATCATGGAGAACCATTAGACCATGCTTCGTCTTTATACCAGTCACGAGCAAAGACTGTTGAAGGAAGTTTATCTGTTAACGACCAAGTCATGGTATTGTAAATGACTGTTATCCATACGGCTCAACCAATGACAATGAGCAAGTGGGAGATGACGTATCACCCACCTTGAACAAAGAAGCATTCAATAAGTATGAAAGGCTATTGAAAAATGCCAAGCAAGAATTATACCCGAGTTGCGAAGACTTTTCAGTACTTACGGCCATTGTGGAGTTAATGCAAGGCAAGATGAAGAGGATGCTTCCAAAGGACAATTGTTTACCTAAAAATCATAAAAGTGCGTAGAAGGTGTTGAACGGTCTCAATTTGGGGTTTGAAAAACTTCATGCATGTGTAAATAATTGGATATTGTTTTATAAGGAAAACAAAGAGTTGGAAAAATGCCCTGTCTGTAATGAGTCGAGATATAAAATGACTCATCAAAATAGAACAACGAAGATTCCACAAAAGTCGATGCGTTATCTTCCATTAATGCCTAGATTGCAACTTTTGTACATGTCAATGCACACTGCAAACGACATGAGATGGAATAAGAAAGAACAGGTTAATGATGATGTTATGAGGCATCCTGCAGAAGGACATGCATGGAAAGAATTTGATCCAGTGTACCATGATTTTGCAGCTAACCCATACAATGTCAGATTGGGACTTGCTACTATCAAATTTAATACGTTCGGGGGTTCTAAACCAAACCACAACACTTGGCCGATTGTCGTAGTTTTTTACAATTTTCCGCCTTGGAAGTGCATGAAAAAGGAATTTACGATGATGACTCTATTAATTATTGAAGATCCAAGAACTTCCATTGATGTTTATTTACGGTCGTTGGTTGATGAATTAAAGAATTTATGGGAAAAAGGTGTGCGTATATTTGATAAGTCTATTGGGAAGATGTTCACCTTGCGAGCAACAGTGATGTGGACGATACATGATTTCTCTACTTATGCAATGATTTCCGGGTGGAGTACAAAAGGTTATATGGCATGCTCGGTATGCAAGGAAGACGTACCATCTGCTTGACACGCAGGAAAGGTTTATTATATGGGTCATCATAGATGGTTGTTGTGGGATCACATGTGGTGTACGAACAATACAGCCTTTGATGGCAACACAGAGACCCGCCTGAAACCCAGAGAATGGTCAGGAGATGACATTTTGGCCAAGTTGAACAGTTTAGAATTTGGTTCATTTGGCAAAGATGCTACTGGGCCCAGGCCAGCTACACATATGAACTGGACGCATAGGAGTATTTTGTTTAAGATTCCGTACTGGTCGAAGTTAAAGCTTAGACACAACCTTGATGTGATGCATATTGAGAAAAATGTGTGTGATACATTGGTGGGGACAATTCTAGACATTGAGGGAAAATTTAAGGACACGATCAAAGCTCGCCTCGATTTGGAACGAATGGGCATAAGGCGACCCTTGTGGATGAAGGGAAGAAACAATTTTTCAATTTTCCTTCTTCTGTATAGTTTCCAGATGGATATGCTTCAAATATCTCGCATTGCGTGAACGTGAAAACAAATAGATTTTTGGGATTAAAGAGCCATGACTGTCATGTGCTAATTCAACGCCTTCTTCCAGTTGGTATTCGAAGCTTGTTGCCTTCTAATGTGGTGAACCGGATACTGATGTTGTCGAGATTTTTTGCGCAGTTGACTGCAAGGTCGTTGTGTGTGTCAGTTTTTCTGCCAGCGTTTTTTACTAGTATGATTCACGTGATGATATACTTGGCGGATAAGGCATTGCTTGGGGAACCAGTAACCTATCGGTGGATGTATCCAATAGAAAGGTAATGCCCACCCATGTTTTTTTTATTATTCTTGATCAATTAATGTTAAATAATATATATCATCACTTTTCAATTTTGCAGACTTCATGGCGAGTTAAAAAAGTTTGTGTGAAACATCGTAAAGTCAGAAGGATCCATTATGGAGGCATGGATTGCATATGAGTCGCTTACTTTTTGTGCAATGTATCTAAGAGATGTTGACATGACTTTCAATCGTACTCAACACAATCATGATGGTGGTGTTCGAAAAGAGAAACTTTCTGTTTTTGCGCACCAAGAGGTGAATCGTTTTCTGAAAATGACATAGAGGTAGCGCATTGGTTCATACTTAACAATTGTGACGAGATCGGGCCTCTTCTGGAGGAGCATGAACAATTGGTCATGAGTGCATATCCTTCACATTTACATGCCGAGAAGCATCGTGCATTGTTTCCTCGTTGGTTTCGCAAACATGTAAGTTGTGTGTGCTTTTTAATGAGCATATTTTACGTATTTCATCATCGTCTTTATATTTTCTTTAACTAACAAGTAAATACTGTGTAATATAATAGGCGTTGAAACTAAAGGAAGAGAATTCGCCATCCTACACCAAAGAATTATATAACTTGGCAGTTGGACAGTTTCGCGCTGAATTGTACTCAGGTTGTCATGTGAACGACATTAAGTTTTTGGATGCTCAACGTGATGATAAGTTGTTAACTCAAAATACTGGGGTCTTTGTCCCGTGTGGCGGCGACAGTGTTGATATTGCGTTCTATGGCAAACTAACAAGTGTTGTATAAGTACTTTACAAAGACTGTTGTCAAGTGATCTAGTTTAAGTGTCATTGGTTTGATACAAATCCAAATAGGAACGAGAGTATTAAGCAGGACGAAGGGTTAGTATCCGTGAACACTAACACACGTTGGTACGAGGAAGACCCTTACATTTTGGCAACTATGGTGAAACAAATTTTCTATCTAGATGACCATAAGGTCGAGAGTGTTTGGAAAGTTGTACAGAAGATTCACCAAGAACATATATGATATTCCTGACCTAGATAATAATGACGACGACAACATCGCTGACCAACAACTTTCAAGAACCGCTTGAGGTAGCTGGAATGCATGAAATCGAAATACCGATAGATTCCATTACAATTGACCTCGGTGATCTGAGACGCTACGATCCATATGACGTCTCGCAAAACAAGGATAGTGATAAGGAATCATATGCAAGCACCGAGGATGAACTACAAAGCGAAAATGATGATAGTGACGACTGTGATGTTTATTGTAGTTATGATTCAGATTAAGTTCGAATGTTGGGAAATTGTAAACTTGTAAAATTGAAAAATAAATGAAAGTTGAGATTGGTATTTCTTTTACTTTATTTTAAAATCTAATTTGCTTAGAATTAATTACTTCATTCACAAATAAAAAAAGTTATTTTTCAAGCAGTTAAAAAAAATTAATAATAATAAATAAACCTTTGCTTGACTGATTATTTCGTCGCCTAAACATACCCGGGCGACGGATAACTTTATTCGTCGCTCAAAATCCCAGAAAGTTGGGTCGGATCCAATAATGGTAGGAGTACACTGCGCGACTAAATAAGGGTCTTTAGGTGACGAATATCTTCAGCAACGAATTTGTTTCGTCGCCTAAGATAACTTGCGCGATGAATTTGTTAAGGATTTCGTCACTCAAAACTCCAAACAGTTGGGTGGGACTATAATGGCATAGTGTATTGGGCAACGAATTAGGGAGTTTAGGCAACGAACATCTTCGCTGCGCAAGGGTTCACAGATTCTAGGTTAAAATCTTAGCGCCGCATTCATCTCTTCCTCATTTTTAGAGTTTTCATCGTTTTCTCCAAATTCTTCTATCTTTTTCCTCCGAATTCTTCCTCTCTTTTTCCTCATTTCTCCCTTTTTCATTCTCTTCTCATCTTCTTATTTCCTCCCAAATCCCAAATTTCTTTCTCCCTCGAATTCCAAAACTTCCTTTTTTCCCACTCTTACTGTTGACAATCGAAGGTATCCACGGTAAGTCTCTCCATCTTTCTCCCAATTACGAACAATTGTGTCTCAAATTTTGTGGGTTTGCGCATTTATTGAAATTATAATTTTGTAGATATCGAGTTCTGAAAATTCATCATGTGCAGGAGAAGGATTATAGACAGGTGATAGCCAATTTGTATGAATTTTACAGTTGTTTTTTGTTGGAAAATTTAATTGCATAATTAAAATAAATATACTATTATTATACTTGGTTGGTTGTGGAAAACGTGTGTCGGATGTTAAAATAAATATATTATTTTTATTATGGGAAATGTTATATTTTTAGAAGAGGTTATGCCAAATTTTCAGTAGAATTTTACGTTATGTTTTGAACAAATTTTTTTTTTTTAGGAAAGAAAAAAAAAATAGAGGGTCTCGCGTTATCAGACGTATTAGGAAAAATGAGCAGATGCGCATCAAATATGATCTCATGTAGCACACAGCTTATTCGGCGGAGGTGCATGCCAAGCTGGACCACAGCATAGTGTCCATAGTGCGGACCCATTGCCCTACGGAGTGGTCGTTCTGGAAATTTGTGCCAGAGGATAGGAAGAAGTCATTGTTCTAGTGGCTATCCGTAAGTGTCAATTACAAATTTTATAGTTCTTTTTTAATTAATAGTATTATTACTTTTAAGTTAATACTATTATTATTATTATTATTTATATTTTCATAATTTTGATAATTGCAGCTGAACTTTGATGTTGATGAGATCGATACCGACACGATCGAATACATTGATAACTTCTTCAAGAAGCGTTATCGGGAGGCGAAGCATTACAACGATCAATTTGCACAGACACCACAACTGCAGTAGCTGCTTATTTGGATTAATGTAATAATATTTTATTTGGTTTGTATGTACACTTTAAATATTTCAAAGCGATGAATTTGCGTAATTTGTATCTGGATTAAAATAAAATTATATCTGCTTTAAATAAAATATTTGCGTAATTTATTTTAGAATTATAATAATAAAAATTAAATTAATATAATATAATAAAAAAATAAATGCCAAAAATGTTAGGAGACGAAGACAGTACGCATTCGTCGCGCGAAGACACTGTAGACGACAAAGAGTGTTGTTGTCGCCTTAACATGCAAAATTTATTGTGAGCCGTTCTTTTTTTGAGTTGCTAAAGTAATTTTTTTCAAGGATGATCTTGAAGAAGAGCTCTACATATTGAACAGTTAAGATTTAAAAATAATTATTAGCTGTGGGTGTTTCGACATTAACATTTGTAGGAAAAATTAATTTACAGTGGAAAATTCATAATAATTAATGCACAAGTGTGAAAATTTTTAAAAAATATACAAACGCTCGTAACGAGAACGTCTACAACCTTCGTTAAGGGGCCATCTCCAAAATCGGACACCAAAAACCATGAACTCTAGATTATTTTTTAACCATCAATTAAGGTTCACGTTTATGCTCCGTTATTCTAACTGGATTTCATTTTTTTAGACGACTTCTTTTTTGAAAACATGACCTTTTACTGAATTCAATAAACTGAACGGTTCGGATCGTTGATATCACCTCCCAATATTGACACAATTTTCATGAAACTGTAAATATCGGGACATGATATCAACAATCTGAATCGTTCCTTTGTTAATTCAATTAAAGATCATGTTTTCAAAAAAGAAGTCGTCTGAAAAATCGAAATCCGGTTAGAATAACGGAGCATAAATGAAAAAGTTAATCGACAGTTAAAAATAATCTAAGGTTCATGGTTTCTGGTGTCCATTTTTGGAGATGACCCTTTAACGAAAGTTGTATACCTTCTCGTTACAAGCGTTTGTATATTTTTTTTTTCAATTTCACACTTGTGCATTAATAATTATGAATTGTCCAATGTAAGTTAATTTTTCCTACAAATGTTAATGTCGAAACACACATAGCTAAATTTTTAAATCTTAACCGTTCAATATGTAGAGCTCTTCTTGAAGATCATCCTTGAAAAAAATTACTTCATTCAGAAATGAATAAGTCATTCTTTAGCAACTCAAAAGAAGAACGGCTCAAAATAAATTTTCCATGTTTAGGCGACAAGGCGACAACCACACTCTTCGTTGCCTAAAAAGTCTTAGCACGACAAATGCGTGCGGGTTTTCATCGCCCAAAAGATGAAAATTTTGGAGGCCAACCTAAAATTTTGTGGGCCGCCAAAATTTTTAAGTTTTGGGTGACGAAAGTTTTTCACTTGTTGTCTCGCAAAACCTAAAATTTGGGCGGCCCTCAAATTTTTTGCTGGTTTGAAATTTTTAAATCACCTTACGTGATGAAAAACCCCTCTGTCGCACAAAGGCCAATGTCTTAAATCAGACTCGAGATTTCTCTTTTTCTTTCTTCTTCTTCCTCTTCTTCTCTCGAACTCAGAAAACCTACAATTCTTTCACCTCGATCTGCAACTCTCCCTCTCCATCCCTCTCTCTCTCGCGCTCTATCTCTGTCCCTCTCTCACTCTACCTCCGTCCATTTCTCTCACTCTCCCTCCCTCCCACCTCCGTCCGACTCAAAACCTCAAGAAAACTGAACTCAGGCCTACTCCAAACCTCTCTAACCTTCTCACTCTGATTAAGGTAATTCTTCACCCAAATGAAAGGTTTTTTTTTTCGGTCAGCGCTCCAGTTTATTTCTGAGGCGCTCGCGTCGTCGACTGGTTCGGTGACGCATCCTCCGGTCAGCGCTCGTCGGGTTCACCAGCGACATCGTATAGAAGACCAGGCAGATCAGACTCCCGCGACATCCACAGTTGAAGGAGAGGGCTCGCAGACAGGTAATAAACCTCACTATCCAATCTCTCTTTTTTTTTTCCGTTTACTAGCATATTAAAAATATTTTTTTATGTTTATAATTGATTGCATGTTGCAAATATTGGTACGATGTGGATAATATATGAATATAATTGTTGAAAATGTTGTGTGGATGTGGATATGTGTTGTATTATTGTTTGCAGGTTATGGGAAATTTTAGACTTTTAGAGGAGGTTCTGCCAATTTTTCTATAGAATTGTAAGTTAGTTTTAACCATAAATTATTTTTTTTTTTGGCACGGAAAAAAAAAGACTTGGGGCTCTTGCAGACAGATCAAGTCTGCAAAGGTCACATGTGTGTTTTCTGACCGGATCACTATCACGTATGATCTTCTACACCGTGTTGCTTCAGCGTCTGACCAGCACAGCATCCGGGTCCACGAGCTATAGTTCGAGCCTATTGCCCTATGCAATGGGAAACATGGGGAAAATTGCTGGAGGAGACAAAGCAGAAAATCTGTCATGAGCTGTCGGTGAGTGTATTCAATATTTACTAGTACTTTTTTATAATTAAGTCAAATATTATTAATATTTTAATAAATTTTTTTTGATATTTGCAGTTTTATACTGACAACTTTGATATCGACCAGACCACGTACATATAGGAGCTCTTCACACGCTGGTACACTGAGTGGAAGATCTCGACCATCATTTTAAGTTTTATTCGGACGCGGAGGCTGCTCTAGCCGAAGGATGCCCTTAGGAATTGGTGATGCAGCCTGAGGATTGTGAGTGGTTATGTAAACACTTTCAAGAGCCTAAGTTTTTGGTAAGTATAATAATTTTTTTTTAAACTTTATTCCAAATTATATTATATTTTTAAATTTAATATAAATTTAATTTTTTGAATTTTAAATTCTAACATTCTTTGATTATTTTTTTAACTTTTTTTTAGGAAGGTGCAAAGTTTTCGAAGATCGACATGTTCGTGGAAGTTTATGTTCGCTCTGGGGATGAGACGGCTCAGCAGCACCATGTAAGTTTCTTTAACTAGCTGTTGTTTTTGTTTCATTTATAATTTTTAAAAATAATAATATTTACTTTCTTATTACAGACCATTATGGTGGAGAAGAGCAATGCTCTTCTCGAATAAGTGGCATCACGGCTTCTCCCTGAGACCCTTCGAGCACGTGACTCCGACCGAGGATGTTGGTTTTTAGATATTGACTGAAACGCTAGACCAGACCCTTGGTCTTAGGCTGGTCGAGTTTACTAAGGGATGGGGAATGCGCAACTCCGTGACACGGGTGCCTCATCTTCTAAAAAAAAATTCGAGAGAGATCACCTCGTTGAAGGAGGAAGTTCAGGACCTGAGGCGGCAACTCGCGGCTCCAGGCAACCAGATGAGCCAGATCTTACACGCCATGCAGTTGTCCGGCATTACATTGAATATGTCATCATCTGATTCCCAGCCACCAGGTTCCCAACCGCTTCACTCACCAGATTTCCAGCCGCCACCTCAATAGTCATTTTTTTTTAGGATTGTATAATATTTTTTAATGTTAATTTGTACACACATTTCTATATATAATATAACTAGCTTTTATACATTGTTTATTATATTTTTGTGTTTTAAATACCAATTCATCAAATTAATTAAAATATCTAATTTAATAAAAAATAATTCAATTTAATTGTAAAAGAATTAATAAATATTTTGCGCGACGAATTTCCTATCGTTGCCTAAAACTCACAGCTAGTACAACTTACGTCGCCTTAAAGTTAGGGCCACGATTTATTCATAAATAAAATAAACAAAAGAAAATAGAAAATCAAATAAGCGAGGTTAATTTTCGTCGCCTAAACTCTAAGGCAATTAACTCTTGTCATCGCTTAAACTTTAGGGCAATGAAGTCTTTTCGTCGCTTGAATGTTTGTGCGACGGACTCTCTTTGTTGCCTGTATTTTATTGCGACAAAGTATTTTGTCGCTATAAGTTTAGACAGACAGATTCTTTTGTCGAATTTCAGACCCAAAATTCGTCTCGCAAAGCACATAGCGCAACGATTATATTTTCTTCCTCGTGCAAACTAATGAGGGTATTACTGCAATTGAAAATATTCATTAAAGGCTCAAATTCGATTTTTATTAAACTAGCTTTTAGAAGCAATTTACGTGCTGCTTTTAAAAGCTGTTGTCTGCAGGCCATTGCTTTTAAAATAAGTAGGATATTTTATTTTTACCAAACACTTTTTTATTGCTTAATTTTAAAGTGAAGCAGTTTTTTATATATAAAAAAAACAATACCAAACGGGGCCTAAGAAGACCATGAGCTTATGTTGTGATAATAAGGTTGCCATTGGAGTTACCTACAATCCAGTGCAACATAATTTTTCTAAGCGTGTTGATGTTGATCGACATTTTATTAGGGAAAACTTAGATGTTGAGATTATCGTGATTCCTTCTATTTAGAACAAAGGTCAACTAGTTAATGCTCTTACAAAAACTGTCTTGTATAGAGTGCTTACAACTCTCTTGACAAGTTGAGCATGTGTAATATCTTTGCACCAACTTGAGAGATAATGTTAGAAATTGACCTATTTTTATAGGTCTCTATTGTTGTAGATAAAATATAACATGTGTTAAATGTGATTGTGTAAATCC
>CM031081.1:19961658-19998748 GCA_018257905.1 Gillenia trifoliata | reverse complement strand
AAATCGAGCTTGTCAATAGTTCTCAATAGTCAAATTCCAATTGTGATTAATATTTTGTTTGCAAGTGTTGGGTTTTTCTTCTCTATATGACGAAAATAACAACATATTATCTACATCCCTCCCTAATTTCCTTGATTATTCTTCCCCTATTTTCAACTTTGATTTTACTTATATTAGCACTAAATGCTTGCCTCCTATGAAAAATTTTCTGACTCGAAGATAGCTAGGCTCTCTAGGGAAGTTGGTACAGCATCCTAAAGTTGCAATACTCTAACCTAATCAATTCTCTTTGGATACATTAAATTCACACACTTGCTAACTAACTCTCTAATAGGTGGATCCTTTAGTTGTATGTGAGATCCACCTGTACTAACCTTGTCTGTCTAAATGGCATTATTCTAATCTAATTAACTGCATATAGTCTCAATAAACAAAACCAGGTCTTCACCTTTCACTAGTTATAAATTAGAAATGAAGACAATAAATAATTAACAAAAATTCGATGGTGCTCCAGAGTATGCGATACTCCAATCTTTTAAACCGTTAGATTTTGATTTGTATTTTAAACAAAGATTTAATAATTAAGAACCTGAAATATCTCATACTCCTCATAAAAAAATCCCTTATATTAAATGGAAAATGTGATACAAAAGTAGTGGAAGCTAACCAGCATGGGCATATGTGTCCAAAATGCTTGGGGTCCTTCCGTCTTGGTCTGCAGCACCTTCCACCTATATTCGTGTAGAAATAGTTTTGAACCAACCCCATTGCATCAGTTTCTTCTCATCTTTTTTTTCAATTGATGTGTAGTGATACAAAAGCATATATATAGGGCCTTATATAATTATCCGATATATCTAATTAATTACATCGTATTATCCCATATACATATGTATGTTGTATATATGCACATATAGACATATGAATATATAACAAGAAAAACCTGATAAGCAGAGGAGGAAGCACCAAACACGAAGCCTGGAGGGAAGTCATCTCTGCTAAAATTATCAGTGCATAAAGAAAGCTTTATAAGAAGAAAACACAGAAAAAGTGAGACTCTCAACATGAATAATAACATAATTCCGCAGCATGAACTCAGAAAGGGAAGGAGTTTTAGAAGGCAAGAGTTACAAAAGATATGAGTGGATACCCTTTAATTTGTTATGAGTTACAAAAGATATTTGAGTGGATAGCCTTTAATTTGTTATGCGCACATATGCAAATATACTGTAGATTGACTGGTATCAACAAATTCTTCTTTTTTGTCTTTTCTTTTGTATGGTAGTTGAATTGACTCCAAATCTTGTATCATTGATTCGAAATAGCCAAGCCAACAAGAAGAAACACAGACTGATGGCGAGGCGAGGTTGAAACCAATGGAGGGTCCGTGAGAAATTTGCCGTCCAGATTAGGTTTGGATTTGAGATTGGGATAAACTAGCCTCTCTGCATGTGCTGGCGTGAGCGAGAGCTTTTTTTTATTCACGGGATCATGCGCTCCTAACACTGTAATTTTTAAGAGATTTTGATTAAGTATTGTATATGTGGGAGGATTTTCCTTTATCATGCACACATATTTTTGCCTTGGTATACATATGTGAAAGGTGTTTTATTTTTTTTAAATCACAGTGCTACGTGCGAGTTACAAATTTTTACTGCATTTATCCACCCGGAATGTATTATGATTTGATGCATTTTCTTGAAAATATAGAATATAAAATTTATTAAACAACTGATTGTATTATGATTTGATACAACAATTGCAACACAACTCTTATTAAATACATGATGTCAATCATATTCATTTAAAACTAATGATGTGGCATTTGCCACGTCATTTGGTATACATATTTGGTACAATAATTTGGTATCTTCATCATTTTGCTATACATAATTTGGTCTACATATTAGATTAAAATTCCAACTTTTGAAAATCCCTCAAACGTGAAAGTTGAAGTTGACCAAAAAATTGAGTTTTCTAGCGAGGATGGCTTTCTTCATCATTTCCAATCTGCCTTGTGTGATGATTTTGAGGAAAATAGAGGTGACAGACGTGTTGGGCTCGGCGTGGCAATGAACTTTGATGTAAAGTTCGTCGGAATCCGTAGTCGGATGAAGAAGATATGAAAGATTTGGGGTTAAGAGAGCAAAGAGAAAGAAAAGAGAAGGAAAGCAGTTGGAGCTGCTGCATCTGCACGTAGAGAAGAAGAAGGAGTTGTTTAGCTTTTACAAATAACTCAATTTGAAAGTACCATACTGCCATTCAACTTAAAAATCCATAACTTTCTCGTTCGAGCTCCGTATTTCGTTCCGCTTGTGAACACGCAGTCGTATCAATGAGTATTATTCAAATAACACAAGAAAGAAGATAAACTATGAAATGAGCTCAACTATCCATGCACGATTTCCTCTTAGCCCTACCAAACCCTTTTTCAGACTGAAAATAACATCTTATGAACCTTGGCAAACAGTTTATGATACGTAATTTTTAGTCTATGTGATGTTGAAGAAGGGTTGTGATGGGTCTGTGATAGGTTATGCGATGTTATTGTCAGCCTAAAGAAGGCTTCTGACAGTTTATTTGTTTCATATATATAGATTGTTATTGTGTGTTGAAGCATTGTTAAAGGTTGTGAAACTATGGTGAATATATGTGAAGGTATATGAACTGGTATTACATGGATGAAAACTTGTGGAACATTATGAAATTATACTCTAAACCCTGGAGAATCACCAGAAGCTACCATGTGGCACATTTAATTAAAATATCAATAAAATTCATAATAATTAATTTACAAGTGCGAAAAATGTGAAAAAAATACACAACTTTCGTGAATGGGTCAACTCCAAAATTTATCACCATACTCCATGAACCCTAGATTTATATTTAACCGTCGATTTTCGATTACGTTTACACTTAATTCTTTAAGGGGTATGCTTTACGGTTTTACATTCAAGCCACTAAGCTTTGCCAAATGAAAACTCACTGGCTCAATTGATCAATTATTGTTCCTACCTTATGAACACAAATTGAGAATAAACGTTTGTTAGGAGAGATGAAAGGCTTATGGAAGCCTTGTGAAATCTAGGCCTGGAAAGAAAATAGGGAGTTTTAATGAAAAGGACAATTTTAAACTTTTTTCTTAACCAAAAGCACCCTAATAACTTTTTTTAATAAAAAGGATAAAAATTTTAATCAAAAGGACAAACTTTACCACAACATGACAAAAAACAAAAAGGCTCACATGTTGGAAGCAAAGCCCAATATGCAAGCTATAATTTTTTTCTTCCCAATTTGCCCATGACAGAATCCAAACTTTTTTAGCTCAAATCTGTCACAGTTTGGACATTATTTCTGGAAA
This sequence comes from Gillenia trifoliata, assembly GCA_018257905.1. Taxonomy (NCBI): domain Eukaryota; kingdom Viridiplantae; phylum Streptophyta; class Magnoliopsida; order Rosales; family Rosaceae; genus Gillenia; species Gillenia trifoliata. The sequence goes on along the minus strand of CM031081.1, from coordinate 19,995,387 downwards.
TAGTCACAGTTTCTAGAAATAGTGTCACTATTTCTAGAAACTGTGACTATTTTTAGAAATAATGACCACTATTTCTAGAAATGGTGGAAATAGTGACACTATTTCTAAGGGGATAAACTGTAAATATATGATTTACTGTTAATATTTTGCTAACTACAAGCTTCATATGCTACTAGCCTCTTGCCACAAAAAAATGATTTAGGAATTAAGTTTTTTTTTTATTGTTCATCACATGCGGATCAGCCTTTTGGAGCTTGGCTTAGGTTTATAGTTTGCAACCTTCACAAGTTGTCATCCTGACGTCATTTTGAGTTCTTCCACTCCTTGTTTTCAACGCCAATGAATATTTTCTTTGTAGGCCTAGATTTCACAAGGCCTAAGTAAGCCCTTTACTCCTCCAATAAATCGCTTTATTCCTCAATTTGTGTTCATATGTAGGAACACTGATCAATTAAGCCAGTGAGTTTTCATTTGGCAAAGCTAGTGGCTTGAATGTAAAGTCAAAGCACATACCCATTAAAGAAAAACGTTACATCAAACTTCAACTGAATATAAATATACTTGCAAATTGTAAACACCATACCACAAGCAATCCAATTTTAGTCTACTAGTTAGATTATTGAGGAAACAAGTAAAATTCAGCAGTACAAAGCGTGTCTCTGTTAGCCATCTCAGTCCACACATGCTTCATCACATTTCTTCAGAGAGAATCTTTGTTCAAACCATCAAAATAAGGGTGCTCCATAGCTGTCTTTGCTTAAATGCGTTTCTTGAAGGATCATATTGCAATATTTGCTACGCATAAACAACATATTTAAAACTAGTATTCATCACCAATTACACTACGACATACAAAATTAATGTGCACAGTGTCACGTGTCACATGACCAACCACAAATAAAGGAAAAGCAAAACGGAAAAGAGCGTACATATCTCTAACAATTGTAGAACTAATGCTATGATGCGGACAATAAGAGAAGTCAGATTTGAACACCAACAAACCCAATTTCCAACCAACTTTTGGTCCTATTAATTTCATGTAATCACAGTTTATATCATCACCCAACTGTGAACTAATGCTACAAACAGTTGCAGAACATGACTCCAACAAAACCCAATTTTAACCATCTTTTGGTCCTAAACATTTGCTATAATCATAGTTATGTATATCATCACACCAAGCTCGTTTCTTCAATTTAATCCATCCAAAATTCCAAAAACAATGTTGAAATCTTGATTTTACTTTTAAGAAAGGAGGCTTCTTCAATAAAATCAGATAATAGAGTAACAATACTTGGAAAAATAGTACATCTTGTTTGAGATTATAAATTGTCGTATTCTTACAATAGACTTCATAGTTATGCTAGAATCATGATTCCCAAAAATCCCTTGCACCAGATCAGTTCTTTCAACCTATATTATCCTGTCCTAAATACAAAAGAATATTAAAAGATGAAATCCCAAAACAATATCTACTAGAAGGTTTTCTATTGTAAACAAACCCTATGTAGAGCAAAGCCTAAACAATGCAAACTTTGTATGCAACTTCAACTGAAAAGACAAGTTCAAAGCAAAATAGTAAACAGAAATTACCAACAAGAATTTCAATTCCAATCTCCTGATACGCAGTAACATGGAAATCTCAATTTTTCATTGAAGCCTCGTCCGTTTGGAAACCCTATATTTCTCTGTAAACAGCCAAAATTATATTAACAGAGAACGATACAAATATTGGCAAAAACTTAATTGACTAAACCTTTAAGATTGAGAGAGCAAAGAAAACATAATTCTTATTTTGGGAGAAAAGAAAATACATAAATGAATAAATCCTTCTCAAATTAGAAGTAGACTGAAATAGATTTGGAAATTTCGGGTATAATACAATGTTGAACGAATAGAATCACCTCACCACAACCTCAATAAGGTTGCTTTTAATTAAACCTTATCATGGCTAAGTTAGACCAACATAAATCTAAAAATAAGAATATCTGTAACTTTTCTCTAAAGATCATTTAGACCAACATAAATTAACAGAAACTAAAATAAGAATATCATAAACTTGCACAAAGCTACATAACTTTTCTCAACCAACATAAATTATCATAAATCTAAAATAAAAGCATCATAAACTATCACAAAGCTGCATAAACTGCCATAAACGTCTGCATATTTGCCATGTTATGGGACACTTGTCCAATTTCTATTGCACCATTATTTAGGGGGAAAAAAAGACCAAGTCAATAGGATTACGTGTGGTGGGGTTGAGAGAGATTCCATCATCTATCTTCCTTCGCAAGCACCAGCAACCCCAAACAAAAGGGCTGCTACTCTCCTCCTCCAAGTCTTTTCCTTGTATTTTCCTGGGGCATATTTGACGGAGGAGGGCTGTACTTTCAATTGGGCTTGGATTTGAGCTTGGGCTTAAGGCATTACATTAAATATTAATTTATTGTACTATTTTAATAGAAAATTCGTCTAAATTAGATATAAATATAGGAAAGAGTGATTATGCGTACACCCAAGTTTTGTTTTTGGACATCCTTGTTTCTCAGACACCTAATTTACTCTCTAAAACATTTTTTTTGGACATCCAAAATAATTTACTAAACTTTCAAGAATACCCTTTCTATGCAAGTTGGAATTACAGGAAATAGGTTGTTTGATATAAGAGTTGTTGGATCGGGGTTAGGACTTCAACCCGCTGGGCCAACCCACAGGCTTACTGTCATTACCCCGGGATCGGCTCCGCCGTAGCACGATATTCCTGTCTGCCCGCCGTAGCACTATTACTGTCCGCTTTGGGCCTCGCTCTCACTGTTTTTCTCTCGGGAACTCACGGCAGCAACTTCTCAAAGGGGTCACCCATCATGGGATTGCTCTAGCCCAAACTAGCTAACTTCGGAGTTCGGCGGGAACCGGCCGTGAGCCTTAAAAAGGCCTGCAAGCAATTGGAGGTGGGCATGTGTATATTATAAGTGCACATCACCCTCTCCGTTGGTTGATGTGGGATATCACAATCCACCCTAATTTAAGGGGAACCCGGGCGTCGTCGCATGATCAGATTTAACGGACATAGTGGCTCGATACCATTCCCACATCCTGCATCACCTGTCGTAGCACCCATTGTCCGCTGAGCCACGCCCACTACAGAGCTTTGAACTCACGAGCAACTTCCCAATGGGTCACCCATCATGGATTGTCTAGCCAAACTCGCTTGCTCGGGCTCAATGGAATCCGGGCCGTGAGCTCCCAAAAGGCCTCTGCTAATTGGAGGTAGGCATGTACATATATGCACATCACTTTCCATTGGTCAGATGTGGAGTATCACACTTAGGTTGGAATTGTTCAAACTCATTGTCACAGGTCTGGGAACGAACCCACCCAAACCATTCTTAGGTAGGTTGGGTTGGGCGGGTTCCATGAGTTGGGATTTATTAGTTTCTTTCTTATTTCTAATGTGAGTATGAGAGACAAATAATCAATACTTACTGCCAACCTAGGCTCAAATTATGTGAATTTGATGTTGTTATATCACTACATGTTACTAATACATAATTGATGAGTATTCAAATCAAGTATTAATAAACAAGTGCATTTAAAAGTTTCTAATTTCATGTATAAATATATTTAATACACATGTATATTTAAGAATTATGTAAATATTCGGGTGTGTCGGGTTTCAATCAAGCTAATAACACTTCAACCCAACCCAACCCACCTATTGAAGGTGGTCGGTTTTTACCCAAAATAAAGTTTAAATGTTTGGAACCCAACCTATATCGAGTGGCTAATGGTTGGCTCAGACCCACTAAAATACTCACCCCTAGTTTGATAATAAATGAATTCATTTATGTGGATGTTGTTTAGTGTTTTTGGAGGGACTTCAAGTTAAACTAAGCTTAATCCCATCCTGCACACCAAACGGGTAAGGTAAAGCAGGAAGATGTTCAAGCTTTGAAAAATATCAAAAGATAAAAAATTGGCCGACTTGAGTGTCCAAAAGACGAGCATGCTTGGATTTGCAATTCCCTGCCTCTTAGCCCCTCTCTCTCTATTGAGTATTATTTATGTTTAAATATTATCACTTTTATTTGTGGCAGCCCGTTCAAGGCTTTAAGTTCTGCACCCTTTCCGTGATTATCGAAGCGAAGGAGCTTCAGCTTGAGTGGATGGAGGTAAATGTAAGGTCGAAGCAGAAGTCCTCTCTTCCAGCCAAATTCTTCTAAAGTCCGCAAGCTCTCTTCAATCGTCTCTATGTCACCGAGTGATGGAGGTAAATGTAAGGGCTTTGTGGTAATCTCTTTTATCTAACATTTTGTGATCCCTTAATAACTTGAGCTCAATTCTTCAGACTTGAAAATTCTTCACCCAAACATAGCCTAATAGTAAACATGTCCTAAATTCATGATGACTTTGACCATTTATTAGGAATTAATGACATAAATAACCATTATTATTAACACAAACCTACACCCTTTTTGTTCCTCAACAAACTTCAAAGCTTATTCTTCTCTTCATCAAAATTTGCATATTCTTCTCTTTCAAGACTTTCACCAAAATTCATGGCTGTAAAACAGTTCATTTATTTACCTTGTTTATAGGTGAATTTATGTTTTTTCTTATCTTTTTGTTTTTACAATTTTTTCTATTTTTTGTGTTTCGATATAGATTTGAGTTTTGCATTTTAAAGCCTATTACAAATGAGGCTTGTGAATTAATTTGGGGATTCTCTGAGTCACTCAAACCATTCAATGTTTTTGAGACGTTGGAATGATAAACTAACTACATTGATTATATGTTTGGATGATATGGTGGTCATTATTGGTGATGAGGTGAAACATTTTCATAAGTATTTTGCGTCTGAATTTAAGATGAAAGAATTAGGTGAAATGAAGTATTTTCTTGGGATTGAAGTTACTAGATCAAAACATGGGCATCTTCTTATCTCAATGAAAGAATGTCCTGAATTTGTTAGCACAAACTGACATGTTGGAGAATCACAAATTGGGGTTGTACCTGAATCATGTGTGGAAGAAAGCAAAGAGAGAGATTAAATGCTTGTGGGGAGATTGATCTGTTTGTCTCGTACCAAGTCACTTATGCATTTACTGTGGTGAGTCAATTCATGCATGCAGCTATTGGAACACATAGTGTGTGTTGTGACCTGAAGGTGGTCTACTGGTATAAATTAAGCTAGCTCAATCAAGAATATGTGGTCTACTCAGCAATGAATACAATTTCTTTGGTCACCATATGCTTTTCGCAACAAGGATAAGGCGACACCACTTACGATGAAAAAGCCTCTCATCGATCCACGAGCCCCGCCCCGAATTATCGATGCAAGTGGTTAGGTACTTGGACGAAAAGAGTGGTCTTTCGTAGATTACGTTGTGTGTCACCACCGGAGGGTAACGAGATGGAAGATGTGATAGTTCCAGGTGTCAACTAGAGCAAGCTATCCCCCATGGAACGAGAAACACACGCCCGCAGAGCTATATGCGTTCGTAGCCGCTGGAAGGGGAAACCCATTCCTAAGATAAAGTGCTTTCTTTTGGCTAAAGATAAGATGATTGCTAACTAATAAGGCCGAGTGGTATGAACAAAATGAGCACAAAGATAGGCAATTGAGCTAGCTTATTCGTTATGGGGAATCAATGCTCCGGCCGAATAGAGCTTAATTACCTCCGACACCTAGTCCGCGCATACTACCCATAAAATCAAAATTCCATTATAGATATACAACGCCCTTACAAACAAGAAAATCAAGTGGCCTTTGTTGAAGGCTTCTAGGAGTGGGGAAAGGTTCTTAGCCATCGGTGACCAAATCCGAAAGAGCCTTTGGACGGAGGAGGAGGCTAAGGGGGGTGGTTTGGGGTTTGACCAATGGATCTTTCATGGCCAAGTCAGTTTTTCCTAAAAAGAGTGTTTAGGGGCTTGATTACGTTGTAGTAACATACTAGAATTTGGTGGAGAGAATAATGGTATAAATAGGGGAGGAGGTGGCTAAACATGGAGTGTAGGGATTATGCTATGTGTCGGTTTCCGATTGGCCAAAGTGTGTCATCCGTTGGATGGATGCGAAATAATTCCAAATATTAATAATATCAAGGAATTATCTGAGAATCACAAGTGATTTATGATTGATACTCTTTGAATAAAAGAATGAGGAAATTAGAAATAGATGCCTCATTTTAGGCATTTGTAGATTAAACATTTATATTTTTAGTTTTGATTAAGCTTTTTGAAACTTTTGATGAAGATTTGACCTCGAGCCACTGGGCTTAATTGAATTGAATTTACAGGTCAATATTTGTAATATATAATTTAAATAATTTCAATTATATATAAGTCTAAAAATTTATTTATTTTTCAAATCGAAACGCACTCCACAAATGAAAATGTACCCATGACAAATGAAAACGTACTCAACATCAAATAAAAATGTACTCAACCTCAATTAAAACGTACTCCAATTATGGAAAATATATAAATATTGAATATTTCACCATTTTGGTATAGTTTTAAAATATGTTGGATTCATAGATAATGCCTTGAAGATAATTTTTGTTTTTTTGTAGATAAGTCTAAAACAAGTTTTAATTAAATTGGAGATAAATCTTAATTATTGTAGATAATGCTAAATTATAAGGATAACCATATTATTTTGAATTAACAAAGGACTGGACGCATCATTAGTATAAGAAATGTTCAATCAAAACCTAGAAGGCATAGATGCTTAGTCTAGGAAATTCAAAATTTAGGCGTCTCTCAGGACAAAATAACTCTAAAGAATATATCTTCATATGAGAAACTAAGGAAGATAATTTAGTAATTAATTCCTCCCTTACTTTCTCATAATTATCTCCTGCCAACAAAAGTGGAACTTGGAGAAATCGTAGTCGTAGTCCAGTTGAGTCTCATGAAATGAGTAGCGCATGTGAATTTGCCATTTAATAAGGGTAGTCTCTCCAATAAATACCCATAATTTTTCAGATTATTTCTAGCCCATACTAATCTTGTTACATTGAGAAGAAAACCTAAAAATTGTATAGAGCAAGTGCGGAGCCAAGTTTCTAGGTATGAATCATGGTGCATGAATTACTTATGTTGAAGAAGCTGTTGAAAATCTTGGGATCACCGTGCTTTTAAAAACAGCCTTCTATTGTGCCTTAAGAATAATCAATTGTAAAATAAAGCAATTGAGCGATTGATAAACCGTATTTTTAAAAGTGTTATGAGTATGAAAAGTAGTGTAAAAGCGTTTGGTAAGTCTTAATATGAAATTAATATAATTGTATATAATGACAAAACACATGGTAGTAGGTTGGTGATGGGGCAGTGGTGGTGATGGTAGAGACAATGGTGGGGGTTTGAGGATGGTGCCAATAGTGGGGTGTGTGGTTGGGGTACAGAGATAACACTAGAAAAAAACTACTTGCGCGACAAATATTTAGGCGACGATGTCAATTCTCAAGGTTCAAGAAGCATTGAGGAGACGAAATTCTATTTCGTCGCCTAACATGTGTGTATGACTAAAAAATCTAAAACCTTTTGCTTACGAATCATTTAGTCTCTTAAATGGTGTATGGGTGACTTGTTGGATTCGTCGCGCAAGACATGGAAAATTGGCGGTAAATGAGGATTTGGCACCAAATTGTGCGCGACAAACTAAAGTATTACGATGCCATGTGTCGCTGCCTAAGATAACTTTCGTGACGAATGTGTTTCATCCTTTGTCACTCAAAACCCCAAAAGTTGCCACAAATTGAGGGATATTGGGCGCACGAACATCTTCGCTCGGACAAAACCTACATTTAATCCCCTTCCTTAGCCCCTGAGAGGACAGAAGCTTTTTGCAAATTCCAAACTAGCTTTCACTCGATCTCTCCTCTTTTAATTCTTCCTCTCCAAATCTTCCTATCTCACTCATCTCCTTCCCATCTCACTCTCTCTCCCTAGCTACCATCTCCTCCTCCCTATCCCTAACACCTCTTCTTCCACCACCACCATCGTGCTCGAGACCTAACGGTAATTTAATTTTAATATTATTTTATTATTTTTTAAATAAAACTAACAAAAATTAATTTATTTTTTATAGATTTGTTGCATAAGATTGTTGTTGGAGGACCAATTTGAAGGTATTTTTCTTGATCATTTTATGTTGTTGAGTTAATTTAATTTATTTTTATTTATATGGTAGTTTGATATATCACGATGAATTTATTTTATATTGTTGTGTATGCAAATAATTTGTATATCATGCATGACTTTATGTTGTGTTGTATGCTTTTGTTCAAGAAAAACTTACTTTCCCGTTTGAGAATTAGTTGGATTTCCGTGCATGTATAAAGCATAATCGCGATCCAATTGATTCTTGAATTGTCTCATTTTTTGACAATTTAGGAGTGCTTGTGTCGTAGTTTGCAGGCCTGTGGATTAGGTTTCCGATCATGGGATTTTGGTAACATCTTTACGTTCTTCTCGAGTGCACACTAGGTATTTGTTATCTACGTTGTGCACTTCTAGAGAATTGTAGGAGATGCTGTAAATTTTCCTACGTCACCCCACCTAATCTTGGTGGACTCAGAACTACGAGACACAAATGTGCACTTCCAAATGGGATAGGGCCTTTAACTGGGAGGCAGGCAGGACAGACATAGTTGGAAGTTGTTCTAATGTTGCCCTCTCTATTTAATGTGTTACCGTACATAATGGATGTAATAAAGGGATACGTAACCTCGAACAAGATGTGTTGTTGAATATTTGGATGGGATAGATCACTTATTGACTTAGCAATGACACAACCAGGTTCAATTCAATAAGTGTATAAGCAAACGTGTAACACCATGTGAGACATTCGAAAATGTTCGATATCATTTGCAAGAAATGGGATGATGCGTACCTATACGAGATGAAATCATCATGGAGAACCATTAGACCATGCTTCGTCTTATACCACTACCAGCAAAGACTCCGTTGGAAGGAAGTTTATCTCAACGACCAAGTCAAGGGTATTGTAAATGACTCGTTATCCATACGGCTCAACTAATGACAATGAGCAAGTGGGAGATGACGTATCACCCACCTTGAACAAAGAAGCATTCAATAAGTATGAAAGGCTATTGAAAAATGCCAAGCAAGAATTATACCCGCTGCGAAGACTTTCGCATTTCTTACTATTGTGGAGTTAATGCAAGGCAAGATGAAGAGGATGCTTCCAAAGGACAATTGTTTACCTAAAAATCATAAAAGTGCGAGAAGGTGTTGAACGGTCTCAATTTGGGGTTTGAAAACTTCATGAAGTGTGTAAATAATTGGTACAGCTTCATAAGTGAAAACAAAGAGTTGGAAAATGCCCCGTCTGTAATGAGTCGTAGAAATGACTCATCAAAATAGAACAAACGAAGATTCCACAAAGTCGATGCATTTTCCATTAATGCCTTAGATTGCAACTTTTGTACATGTCATGCACACTGCAAACGGCAGGAGATGGAATAAGAAAGAACTGTGTTAATGATGATAGCAGTGAGGCATCCAAGTGTATGGACACATGCATGGAAAGAATTTGATCCAAGTACCAAGGATTTTGCAAATGCTAACCCATACAATGATTGGGACTGCTACTATCAAATTTAATACTGCTCGGTTCTAAACCAAACCACAACACTTGGCCGATTGTCGTAGTTTTTACAATTTTCCGCCTGTGGAAGTGCATGAAAAAGGAATTTACGTATGATGATTCTATTAATTATTATAGATCCAAGAACTTCCATTGATGTTTATTTACTATCGTTGGTTGATGAATTAAAGAATTTATGGGAAAAGGTAAAGTATATTTGATGTTCATTGGGAAGATGTTCACCTTGCTATAGCAATGCTGATGTGACGCATAGTTACTTTACTTATGCAATGATTTCCTGTGTAGTACAAAAGGTTATATGGCATGCCTAGTATGCAGAAGACGACCATCCGCTTGACATTGTGAGAAAGGTCAGTTGATATGGCCAACAGATGGTTGTTGTGGGACTACATGTGGTGTAAGGAACAATACAAATCTTTTGGATGGTGAACACAGAGACCCGCCTGAAACTGTGGAGAATGGGTCGACATTTTGGCCAAGTTTGTCGCTTTAGAATTTTGCTCATTTGGAAGATGTTATCAACCAGCCACAAAGGCATATGATCCTGATTTACAGGAGTATTATTAAGATCTGACTGGGCCGGCTAAAGAGACAGCTGTGTCCCTTGAGGGATGGTATTGAGGGAAAGGTGTGGTGGATAGGTATTGGTGGGGACAATTCTAGACATTGAGGGTAAACAGAACATCAAAGCTCGCCTGATTTGGAAACCCAATGGGCGACTTGGGGCATAATTCCTTGTGATGAAGGGAAGAAACAATTTTTCAATTTTCCTTTTCCGTATAGTTTCCAGATGGATATGCTCTTAAAATATCTCAGATTTAGCAAGTGAACTGAAAACAAATAGATTTTGGGATTAAAGATACACTGTCATAAAAGAATTTAACGCCTTCTTCCAATTTGGTATTCGGTTGTTGCCTTCTACGGGGTGAACCCATACCGATGTTGTCGAGATTTTTTAAGTGCAGCTTGACCGCAAGGTCGTTGTGTGTGCTGCCAGCTTTTCTCGCCAAAGTACTTAGTATGATTCACGTGATGACAGCACTGGCGGATAAGGCATTGGGCTGGGGAACCGCAACTCCATCTAAGGGATGCATCCACAGAAAGGTAATGCCCACCATGTTTTTTTTTTATTATTTTGTCTAATTAATGTTAAATAATATATATCATCACTTCTTCAATTTTGCAGACTTCATGGCGAAGTTAAAAGTTTAGGTGGAACATCAGAAAGTTTGGAAGGATCCATTATAGGCATGGATTGCATATGAGTCACATTTTACAGTAATGTATCTAAGAGTTGACATGACTTTCAATCATGATCAACACAATCATGATGGTGTTTCAAAAGAGAAACTTGCTAAGGCACTTTGGGAAGAGGTGAATCGTTTTCCGAAAATGACATAGAGGTAGCGCATTGGTTCATACTAACAATTGTGACGAGATCGGGCCTCTTCTCTCGGGAGGAGCATGAACAATTGGTCATGAGTGCATATCCTTCACATTTACATGAAGCATCGGCATTGTTTCCTCGTTGGTTTCGCAAACATGTAAGTTGTGTGTGCTTTTAATGAGCATTTTACGTATTTCATCATCGTTCATATTTTCTTTAACTAACAAGTAAATACTCTGTGGTAATATAACAGGCGTTGAAACTAAAGGAAGAGAATTCGCCATCCTACACCAAAGAATTATATAACTTGGCAGCTTGGACAGCCACACACTGTAACTCAGTTGTCATGTGAACGACATTAAGTTTTTGGATGCTCAACGTGGATGATAAGTTGTTAACTCAAAATATCAGTCTTTTGTCCCGTGTGGCGGCGATGTTGTTATATTATCGTTCTATGGCAACCAACAAGTGCTGTAAGTAAGTACTTTAAGCAAAGACTGCTGTCAAGTGATCTAGTTTAAGTGTCATTATGATACAAACCAAATAGGAACGAGAGTATTAAGGTGACGAAGGGTTAGTATCCGTGAACACTAACACACGTTGGTACGAGGAAGACCCTTACATTTTGGCAACTATGGTGAAACAAATTTTCTTATCTTAGATGACCATAAGGTCGAGAGTGTTTGGAAAGTTGTACGAAGATTCACCAAGAACATATATGATATTCCTGACCTAGATAATAATGACGACGACAACACGTTGACCAACAACTTTCAAGAACCGCTTGAGGTAGCCGGAATGCATGAAATCGAAATACCGATAGATTCCATTACAATTGACCTCGGTGATCCGAGACGCTACGATCCATATGACGTCTCGCAAAACAAGGATAGTGGATAAGGGAATCATATGCAAGCACCGAGATGAACTACAAAGCGAAATGATGATAGTGACGACCGTGATGTTTATTGTAGTTATGATTCGATTTAAGTTCGAATGTTGGGAAATTGTAAACTTGTAAAATTGAAAATAAATGAAAGTTGAGATTGGCATTCTTTTTACTTATTTTAAAATCTAATTTGCTTAGAATTAATTACTTCATTCACAAATAAAAAAAAAAGTTATTTTTCAAGCAGTTAAAAAAATTAATAGTAGAATAAACCTTTGCTTGATCGATTATTTCGTCGCCTAAACATACCCGGGCGACGGATAACTTTATTCGTCGCTCAAAATCCCGCAAAGTTGGGTCGGATCCAATAATGGTAGGAGTACACCGCGCGACTAAATAAGGGTCTTTAGGTGACGACATCTTCAAAGAACGAATTTGTTTCTGGTCGCCCAAGATAACTTGCGCGATGAATTTGTTATGATTTCACCAAAACTCCAAACAAGCTTGGGTGGGACTATAATGGCATAGTGTATTGGGCAACGAATTAGGAGTTTTAGGCAACGAACACCCGCCGGCGCAAGGGCCCGCGCATTCTAGGTTAAAATCTTAGCGCCGCATTCATCTCTTCCTCATTTTTAGAGTTTTTTCTATCGTTTTCTCCAAATTCTTTTCTATCTTTTTCCTCCGAATTTTCCTCTCTTTTTCCTCATTTCTCCCTTTTTCATTCTCTCTTTCTCATCTTCTTATTTCCCTCCCAAATCCCAAATTCTTCTCCCTGAATTCCAAAACTTCCTTTTTTCCCACTCTTACCGTTGACAATCGAAGGTATCCACGGTAAGTCTCTCCATCTTTCTCCCAATTACGAACAATTGTGTCTCAAATTTTGTGGGTTTACGATTTATTGAAATTATAATTTTTGTAGATATCGAGTTCGAAATTCATCATGTGCGTGGAGAAGGATTATGAGACAAAGTGATAAAGTAATTTGTATGAATTTTGCCAAATGTTTTTTGTCGTGAAAATTTAATTGCATAATTAAAATAAATATACTATTATTATACTTTGGTTGGTTGTGGAAAACGTGTGTCGGATGTTAAATAAATATATTATTTTTTATTATGGGAAATGTTATTTTAGAAGAGGCTATGCCAAATTTTCAGAATTTTACGTTATGTTTTGAACAAATTTTTTTTTTTTTAGGAAAGAAAAAAAATAGAGGGTCTCAAGATCGACGTATTAGGAAAATGAGCAGATGCGCATCAAATATGATCTCATGTAGCACACAGCTTATTCTATTGGAGGGTGACAAAGCTGTCGGGACCACAAAGATAGTGTCCATAGTGCGGACCCATTGCCCTACTCTGAGTGGTCGTCTGAAATTTGTGCCGAGGGATAGGAAGAAGTCATTGTTCTAGTGGCTATCCGTAAGTGTCAATTACAAATTTTATAGTTCTTTAATTAATAGTATTATTACTTTAAGTTAATAATATTATTATTATTATTATTTATATTTTCGATAATTTTGATAATTGTACCTCATCTTGATATGATGAGATCGATACCCCGACACGATCGAATACATTGATAACTTTCAAGAAGCGTGACGGAGGCGAAGCATTACAATCTATCAATTTGCACGTACACCACAACCGCGTAGGCCGCTATTTGGATTAATGTAATAATATTTTATTTGGTTTGTAGTGTACAATTTAAATATTTTAAAGCTGATGAATTTGCTGTAATTTGTATCTCGGATTAAAATAAAATTATATCTCGTTTAAATAAAATATTTGCGTAATTTATTTTAGAATTATAATGTAATAAAATTAAATTAATATAATATAATAAAAATAAATGCCAAAAATGTGTTAGAGATCTAAGACAAGACGCATTCGTCGCGGCACACCGTAGACGACAAAGAGTAAGAGTGTCAGCTTTTAATACGCAAAATTTACAGAGTCGCTCTTTGAGTTAAAGTAATTTTTCAAGGATGATCTGAAGAAAGAGCTCTACATAATGTCGCCAAGATTTAAAACAATTATTAGAAGCCGTAAGTTTTCGACATTAACATTCTGTAGGAAAATTACTCCCAGTGGGAAAATTGCTATTGATTAATGCACAAGTATAATTTAAAATATACAAACGCCGTAACGAGAACGCGTCCTTTCGCAGGCCATCTCCAAATGATCACTGCAATCGTAACTTCTAGATTATTTTAACCATCAACATCAATGAAAGAGGCTCAAAAGATTTTCAACCTGGATCATTTTTTAGACGATTTTTTTGAAACATGACCTTTACCGAATTCACAAACCGAATCTGCTGATCGCTGATATCACCTCCCAATATTGACAATACTTTCATGAAACCTGTAAATATCTTATATGGATATCAAATAACTAACTGCTCCTTGTTAATTCAATTAAAGATCATGTTTTCAAAAGAAGCTACCTAAAATCAAATCCGGTTAGGAATAACTAGAGCATAAATGAAAAAGTTAATCGACGCTAAAAATAATCTAAGGTTCATGGTTTCTCGGTGTCCATTTTTGAGATGACCTTTAACGAAAGTTGTATACCTTCCTCGTTACAAGCGTTTGTATATTTTTTTTTTCAATTTCACACTGTGCATTAATAATTATGGAATTGTCCAATGTAAGTTAATTTTTCCTACAAAATGTTAATGTCGAACACACATAGCTAAATTTCTTTAAATCTTAACCGCTCTAATATGTAGAGCTTCCTTGAAGATCATCCTTGAAAAAATTTCCATTTATCTCTTAAATGAATGTTTGCTCAACTCAAAAGAAAGAACGGCTCAAAATAAATTTTCCATGTTTAGGGCGACAAGGCTTACAACCAGACTTTCAGTAAGTTTTAAAAGTCTTTAGAACACCATAAACAAGTGCGGGTTTTCATCGCCCAAAAGATGAAAATTCTTGGAGGCCAACCTGTAGCTTTGGTGGGCCGCCAAAATTTTTAAGTTTTGGGTGACGAAAGTTTTTCACTTGTTGTCTCAAGAAAAAAACCAAAATTTCTTAAATGTCAAATTTTGGTTGTTTGAAATTTTTAAATCACCCACGTGATGAAAACCCCTCCGTCAGCACAAAGGCCAATGTCTTAAATCGACTCAGATTTCTCTTTTCTTCTTCTTCTTCCTCTTCTTCTTCGAACTCGTAAACTACACCCTTTCACCTCGATCCGCAACCTCCCTCTCCATCCCTCTCTCGCGCTCTATCTCCTCGGGCCTCTCCCTCACTCTTACCTCCGTCCATTTCTCTCATCCACTCTCCCTCCCACCTCCGTCCGAGTTCAAAACCTCAAGAAAACCGAACTCAGCCTACTCCAAACCTCTCTAACCTCTCACTCGATTAAGGTAATTCTTCACCAAATGAAAGGTTTTTTTTTTCTTTTGGTTTGGGGCGCTGGTCGCTATTTCTCGAGGCGCTCGCGTCGCCGACTCGGCTTGACGTATCCTGGCCAATGGCTTCGTCGGGCTCTGGGTAATACTCAACGACATCGCATAGAAGACCGTGTGCACGTACTCCGACATCCACGCTGGAAGGAGAGGGGCTCGCAGCATGTATAAACCTCACTATCCAAATTCCCTTCTTTTTTTTTTTTCTGCTTACTAGCATATTAAAAATATGTTTTTTTATGTTTATAATTGATTGCATGTTGCAAATATTGGTAACATGTATTAATATATGAATATAATTGCTGAAAATGTTGTGTGGATGTGGATATGTGTCAGGATATTGTTTGCGGTGTTATGGGAAATTTTAGACTTTTAGAGGAGGTTCCTGTTAATAATTTTTCTATAGAATTGTAAGTTAGTTTTAACCATAAATTATTTTTTTTTTTTTTTTGGCACGGAAAAAAAAAGACTTGGGGCTCTTGGCGCATGCATCAAGTCCGCAAAGGTCACATGTGTGTTTTCGACGATCTACCATCACGTATGATCTTCTACACCGTGCTGCTCAAATGCCCGACCGCACAAGATCCGGTCCACGAGAGCTATAGTTCGAGCCTATTGCCCTATGCAATGGGAAACATGGGAAAATTGTCAGAGGAGACAAAGCGTAAAAATCCACAAGTGAGCCGTCGTGAGTGTATTCAATATTTACTAGTACTTTTTATAATTAAGTCAAATATTATTAATATTTTAATAAATTTTTTTTGATATTTACAGCTTTATACTGACAACTTTGGATATCGACTGTAGACTAATGTACATAAGCAGGGAGCTCTTCACACGCCGGTACACCGAGTGGAAGATCTCGACCATCATTTTAAGTTTGATTTGGATGAGGTCGCTCTGTAGCCGAAGGATGCCCCAGGGAATGGTGATGCACTCGAGGATTGTGAGTGGTTGGTGTAAACACTTTCAAGAGCCTAAGTTTTTGGTAAGTATAATAATTTTTTTTTAAACTTTATTCCAAATTATATTATATTTTTTAAATTTAATATAAATTTAATTTTTTGAATTTTAAATTTAACATTCTTTGATTATTTTTTTTAACTTTTTTTAGGAAGGTGCAAGTTTTCGAAGATCGACATGTTCGTGGAAGTTTATGTTCGCCTGGGATGAGACGGCTCAAGAAAGACCATGTAAGTTTCTTTAACTAGTCGTTGTTTTTGTTTCATTTATAATTTTTAAAAAAATAATAATATTTACTTTCTTATTACGTACCATATGGTGGAGAAGAGCAATGCTCTTCGAATAAGTGGTACTCACCCGCTCTCCTCGAGACCCTTCGAAAGCACGTGACTCCGAATCAGAGGGATGTTGGTTTTTATATTGACTTGAACGCTAGACTGCACTTCTTGGTCTTAGGCTGGTCGAGTTTACTGGGTGGATGGGGAAGCAACTCCGTGACACGGTGCCTCATCTCTAAAAAAAAATTCGAGAGAGATCACCTCGTTGAAGGAGGAAGTTCAGACCCGAGGCGCAATCCCGCTGGGCCCAGCAATCCGATGAGCGATTCTACACGCCTATGCGCTTGTCCTAAGACAGCATGAATATGTCTATCATCTTCATTCCCTGCACCACCAGTTCCCAACCGCTCCACTCACCGTATTTCCACCTCGCCACCTCAATAGTCATTTTTTAGGATTGTATAATATTTTTTAATGTTAATTTGTACACACATTTCTATATATAATATAACTAGCTTTTATACATTGTTTATTATATTTTTGTGTTTTAAATACCAATTCATCAAATTAATTAAAAATATCTAATTTAATAAAAATAATTCAATTTAATTGTAAAAGAATTAATAAATATTTTGCGCGACGAATTTCCTACTGTTGTTTAAAACTCACAAATCTAGTACAACTTACGTCGCCTTAAAGTTAGGGGCCACGATTTATTCATAAATAAAATAAACAAAAGAAAATAGAAAATCAAATAAGCGAGGTTAATTTCTGCCGCCTAAACTCTAAGGCAATTAACTCTTGTCATCGCTTAAACTTTAGGGCAATAGTCTTTTCGTCGCTTGAATGTTTGTGCTGACGGACTCTCTTTATTGCTCGTATTTTATTGCGACAAAGTATTTTGTCGCTATAAGTTTAGGAGCTGCATAAGATTTTGTCGAATTTCGTACCCAAAATTGCCTCGCAAAGCACATAGCGCAATCCATTATATTTTTCTTCCTCGTGCAAACTCAATGAGGGTATATCAAACAATTGAAAATATCTATTAAAGGCTCAAATTCGATTTTTATTAAACTAGCTTTTAGAAGCAATTTACGTGTCGCTTTTAAAAGCCGTTGTCTCAGCCATTGCTTTTAAAATAAGTAGGATATTTTATTTTTACCAAACACTTTTTATTGCTTAATTTTAAAGTGAAGCGCTTTTTATATATAAAAAACAATACCAAACTAGGCCTAAGAAGACCATGGAGCTATGTTAGATAATAAGGTTGCCATTGGAGTTACCTACAATCCAAAGGCAACATAATTTTTCTAAGCGTGCTTGATGTTGATCGACATTTATTAGGGAAAATCTTGGATGTTGAGATTGCCGTGATTCCTTCATTTAGAACAAAGGTCAACCAGTTAATGCTCTACAAAACTGCCTTGTATAGAGGCTTAACTCTCTGACAAGTTGGAGCATGTGTAATATCTTTGCACCAACTTGAGATAATGTTAGAAATTACCCTATTTTTGAGTAGGTCTCTATTGTTGTAGATAAAATATAACATGTGTTAAATGTGATTGTGTAAATCCTAGGTAGATATGATTAGGCTATTCCGTTCTGTAGGGATTAGTATCCTATTGTACTTGTACTTGTAGATACACATTATAAATGGGGCAGATCCCTGTATGTGGAATATATGAATTACATATTCCACATACACGCAAGGCCACCAAATTTCTATTCTTCTCTTTGCCGCACCCTTCACTAAAAACTGGCCCACAACACGCACAAGACGCTCTTTCACAGGTGGCTCAAGAGAATTATACTCGAGTTTTGGCCATCTTCAATCATGGGGAGTATTAATTTCAATAGTTTTTACTTTGATTTATTTATTTTTTTATTGAATTAATATATTGCTATTGATTCAATTTTTCCCCGTTATTTTGAAATAAGATTCAACGCATTGACGATGGAAATTGAGTTGAAGGCAATCCCGCAACAAATTATTGTCTCAATCTCACATCATTAGCAATCCAAAGTTCTTCTAAAACACGGTCTCATTGGTTTCATATTTTTGGTCGTGACCCGATTGCATGAACTCACCATGATGACAACCCAATTTTCTCGCGTTTAACGAATTATTGATTTTCTCGTAAAGGTTGTGTTAGCATCGACATTTAATATATCTCGAAATATAGCATGGGAATTTGATGATCGTGGTGAACGAAGGAAAATCAAGGTTTTTTTTTTTTTTTTTTTTCGCTTTTCTACAAAAAACATCAAATTTCGTTTTTCCTCAAAAACTGAAATTCTTTACCGAAAATTTTTTCAAGCTTTTTTGAAAAATAAAGAAAAAAAAAAAAAACCCTAACGGAAAGCCGAGCCGAGCCGGGCCGCCGTAAGCCGTAGCTCACCTCGAGCTGAGCTAAGGCACACCCCATCAGCTTTAGCCTCCTCGGCCCTGCCTTTCTCTGTGTGCCTGGTCTTTGTGGCATGGGCCACCTCGTCAGCTTTTCTTTCCCAGCCCAGCCGGGCTCTTTCCTTTCCTCGCCCACCTCTTCTCACCCAAGCTCAGACACCAAGAACCCGTGCCGCTTCTTTGGCCCCCGATGGGCCTCTGGCTTAAGGCCCATGAATTTAGATTTAGTTGTGCCTCTGCACTGCCGACTTCCTTCCTTCACCCAGTCTGAGGTGGGCTTTGGACCCCAGCCCTGCTTTGGGCTCACTTATCCAAATTTTCATTTTTCACGTCAGCCTAGCCTCGTTGGTTTGGCTCAGCCCAACCACGACCCACCAAAATATTTGGGTCATATTTGTAAAACTCGAAGGTCCCGTAGACCTATATTTCACTACCCATTCACAATATATGTTAAATTTTATTTTTTGTTCTATATATTGCGTTTGACAGGTGTATATATGAACTTGAAGTTCATAAATTGGAACCGAAGATTCAATAAGTGCCATGAAACCCGTTTCCTTAAAATTAAATACCCATGAAACCTGTAGTTTTCATGAAAATTTGTCCAAACCATGTCTTAGAACCCGAATGTTCTAACTTTTATGATTATGGAGAATTTATTTCCCATAAGCACTAACCACAATTTTTGTTCCTCCATCTAGTGGACTTCTAACAAGAATAAATTGACTTCACTAACATGGGAGTTTCTGGAAGAAACTAATTTATGTAAGCAATAAAATTGTGAAGCTCCACTTGACTACCGAGAAGTTGAGAAATATTGAAGCTTCTAACAATGACGTGGATAGAGCTAAATAAGCCTCCGTCATGATCTTCATCCGAAGATTTATGCCTCGAAGCATTGTAAAATGGAAGCACCTCAATGACAAGGATTCCATGGCTCTTTGACTCACTCTATGGATCGCTCTAATCATGCAAAGATGATCTTGCCCGGCAAGACATAACTTGCCTCGCGACGCAAGACATAACTTGCCCGACGCAAGACACACCTTGCCCGAAGCAAGACATGGCTCTTTGTCAAAGCAAGACATATCTTGCCCGAAGCAAGACATATCTTACTCCCTGACACAAGGCATGATTGAACCTCATCCGTCCAAATAGGTACAATTCTGAAGTTTATTGAATCCGATTGAATTTGACTGAGAAGATTTTCTCAGTTCTTTCCATACCTCTTAAAATGCTCCCGAAGAAGCATTGTAGAGTGGAGGTTCACTGGGGGTTCCTGATCTCGATACTACCACATTGCTCATCGAAAGCACACAGTGAAAGCGGCACCCTGATTCGGCCGGGATGTACCGGAAGGTCTTGCCTCGTTTCGACAGGTGTACCGAACTTAAAGGCTCTCGTTCAACAAAGGCTCACCGAATCTACTCTTCATTCTTCCCTACTGGAGAGTATTGAATAGTGGTAGAATCAGTGGTCAACCAAGGGTGGCATCACGACCAAACATGGATCCCTGGCAACTAAGACCCAAAACTTCAAGAATAAGGGACAAGATTCCCGAACCTCAACCGTGCAAAATCTACCTCCATTTTGATGGAATAGATCATTGGCTATGCACTGCTTGTGCCCTACCAATGTTGTTGAGGAGTACCATTCCTCGTAATAATCCGTGAGACTAATTTTGCTTCACCTAAATTACATATGAAAGCAAAATTTTGACATGGAAGGCCTTCTTGGCCGAAACCCCTATCTTTTGGTTTAAGTTTTGAACAATTTTTCCTTTTGTTTGATGATTGTTTTGGTATTTGCTTTAAATTTTTTGGATATTATTATGATATTTTCCTCAATATGAGTTAATTGAATCATGTTTCTTATACATGTGACCGAATTCAATTAACATGTGATAAGGTATAAATGTGGGGAAGTTAGTCGTTCTGATGGAAATCGCGACTTCTATGCACACTTAACTTCATACTTTAAATCACCCTCTAGCAACGAATTCCAGTCTACCTAACCCGACAAGAAAGCAATGGCACCGCACCCTCGTTGTATTAATGGTACTGAATTACTATTAAGGGGCCTTATATTCTCTCCGCTCCTAAGAACGTCATTGAGTTATAAGTGATATTCGAGCGAACAATGACTGCGTAAAACCACCGTAGAAAAGAGTGACGTATCTTTGCATCACCTTCCAAAATATGAAGCCTCGGGCTATGTTTCAAGCCAATGGGCTACCTCCCAACTGGGACATGCCACATATAGGCCGGCTTGAAGCCTATGATTCGAGCAAGCTTTACTTGCTTTGGCACGACTGCTGAAATATCTGTGTCAAAACACGATGTAATGTGTTACACAATGCATCACCTTACTTGAAGTAAGGATTTTGTGCTTACAAGCACACTTTGCCAAGCCGCTCGTTGTAGGAAATTGGATTTTTACATCATCCCTAGCAGTTATCCATAACCCTTTTCACAAAGTGGATCAAAGGAATAATGTGGACCTTCCAACCCAAAAATGCCACCTATGTAAATATGGTTTTTGGTTGATATATCGACACAATGGTCACATGTCTGTCCACATTACGCTGCCGCTAAACTCCCGTCAATTCTTACTTAAGGGCTCACCACCCTAATTATCCCATAAAGTCTAGAAGACTCGGATAATGCCTAGAGAGTTTATATCGAACGTATTCATAAGTATTGCATGTTTTTGGGCTTGAAATTGAACATTGAATTCCCATGTTCAACCCCCAAACAACAAGCAGGTTGCATCATAAAGCGATTATGAATTGATCGCCTTGACTTGGTGAACGCACTGCTTTCTTGGCCGCTCAGTGGCTATGCAATCTTGTATGTGCTCATGTTGGTCCGCCCGAGGCCCATTGCTACCCGGTATACTTTATAGCGTTACAATTGGTTACCGGGCAACGAACCTCGATGTTTCGTATTTACGCATTTTTGGGTATGCACCTTCGCCATATTACGCCGCCGCAATAAAAATTATGGTCCCAAAGTAAGGATGTGAATCTTGTCGATTGTGATTCTCCTTCTCACTTAGCCTTTAGGAGCCCTTGGCACGCGATCTCTTACCGCCATTTTATGGATTGTCACTTCATGAGACAAGCTTTCCCGCCGCAGGGAGATAGAACGCCCTGCAAGAAATCTGGCACTGGTCGTGTGTGGACTTTCCACTCATGTCCATCCCGGACCATATTCAGGATTTTCGTGCGTTATCTAGATTTTCCATCCAGATGAAGATTGGAGATTTGCATATATGACTTGGTAACATGCCTAGGATGATCTTAACTGCAACTGCTATCGGAGTTTCATCCTTCGTATGGTGTGCATGTCGAGGACCCGCTTGGCCGCCGTTGGACGGCCTCGGTACGCCGACGGCTAGCCAATCAATCTATTCTCGGCCTCGGGCGCCGGCAGATCACTCGGTTCGAAGGATTCACCTCCCTAGAAGTGGAGAAGTATGGCACAAAATGAATCCCTTCCCTCGTTCGGCTATCTCAACCATTCCACCTCATGAAATTAATCCTGATTATCCCGAGACTCGTAGTCTGGTCCATTATGCATGCATGGATGAGTTAATGGAATTGGAATGAGAGTTATCATCGATGATATTCACGTATGGTAGCTACCCAAAATAAGTGAAAAGTTACTTATATCGAATCGCGCCCGTTGATGAATGTCGACGAGAACCGATTGGTCAAACTGGAAACAAGCACCAGTCGAATCCTGGATTCACTTGGCAAACGTAGTGTTTGGGCCTCGTAGTCTTGGTACTTCCACATGGGTGTCTGCTTAGTTACAAGTGGGTTTTCAGAAGGAATCGAAATGAGAAGAATGAAATAGTGCACATTTAAGCACGCCTTTGTGGCGCAAGGTTTCTCTCAAACGCCGAGATTGATTACGAGGTGACTTATTTCCCCGTAATGACGTTATAACGCTCCACTACCTTACCTCAGGTTTCCTGGAAATCAATATGCAGCTTATTTACGTGGTTGTAATCGTATCTATAGGGATCTGATACGGAAATACATGTGAAAGTTCCCAAGAACTTATAGAATCGATCCAAATAGTTCTAGACCACGTAACACCCTCTCTATTGAATTTGAGGTTTTCACTCACTTGATTGGAATAATCCGAAGCATGTGGTATACCCGTTTAAGTGAATATTTGACTGGCTTAGGGATATGTGAAATAAACTATGCCCCGCGTGTACAAAACCGACCCTGGTGAAGTCGTGTTTATGTCGATGACATAAATCTCACTTAGACTCGGGAAGAGCTAAGAAAACCGCCGCACCTGAAGTCGGAATTTGAGATGAAAGATCTTGGGAAAACTTCGTTTATGTCTCGACCAAGTTTCGAGCAAAGTTCGATGGTATTCTCAGTCCACTTAACGACCACACCTTAAGGTGTCAGTTTTTGAGCACACCTCCATGACCATTCATACGTTAGATGCAAATGGAGATCTTTGAAAAGGTTGTGGAACTTGAAGTTCTATATCTAAGTTCAATTAGCGCTTTATTGTATAGCTCATTGCATATGCATGACATCTCATTCGTTGTTGATCTTTGGTAAGATACAACATTGCGCCTACACGCTACCACCAAATAGGTGTTAAAGACGTGTTTTTCCGTTACTACGGATTTGGGCTTATTCTATCCCGCGCATCTCGGGAATTGTTAACCACAACCCCTTGGTTATCGAATGATGCCTACCTTGTGGGATACGCCGACACGTGTGTATCATCTCTGGCTCGCTCCGCACAAGGCACGTTTCCAAACGGATTATGTCTTTACCGTTAGGAACACCGCAATATCTGAGGTCAACCAAATAGACCTTAGTTGCGACGTTCCGAGCTCATCGCCATACACGAAGCCACACACGGGTACATGGGAGCATATTCGAACATCGTAATTTTCATCCTTCGGGCTGAAGTTCCAACGACGCATCTATGAAGACAACGCCATGTATTAATCTAGACCATGATACATCCAAGAAGTCAAATTACCCCAAGTATATTAAGTGCCTACATCATATCGCATGAGCATCGAAGATTGAAGTTTTTTTTTTGAAGTTTTAAATGTTTAATTCAATTGTAATTTTTTGAGTTCATAAGAGGAAATTTATAATATTTATAATAATTTATTATTTTTTTAGTGCCCCTTTATATGTACAATTAGATGACAAAAAAACCGAAGGGAGTAAAAAAAACATATCGTTGACATTGGAAAGTAAAAAAAGTAGAGTAAAGAGTAAAAGTAAAAAAAAGTAGAATCAACCCAAACAAACATTGCCTGTCCTCTGGTACCATCTGGTTCACACACACAGCATAGCCGATACTATTACAAAACTCTTCCTTTCTCAGCAAGCCATGGCCTTTCTTTATCTCTGCCTTTGACTCTTCTCCCTTTCTCAGATTTTTCAAAAAGCTCTGTAATTTTCTCTTTTTTTTTTTCAAGCATTTAGTTAAATGGCTGATGTTTTGAGATTACCATTCCATTCACTTCGTTTCTCTTCGTCCCTACTCACCTCCTTTGCCTCCTCTTTCAATTCTCTGCAACCGGGCTTCCCAACCAATCAAAACCCATATAGGACGGTTTATCCCCTTTCGTATTCGTCCGTTGCTCGCTTTGATTTCGAATGAGGTGGGGGCGCCGATGACGGTGGGCAGGGATCGGATCGGTCACCGGCGGAGAGATCGAAGGGGAAAATGAAACGGACCCAATGATAAGCCCATCGAATTGATTTGCTTCTTCGTCCTTATCCATGTGTTGCTGTTTGGAGTCGGAGCGGTGGTGGTGGTTTTCCTCCGAGTCGGCGTCAGAGGCGTTGATGAATTCCCAGTGCAAGAGACCCACGAGTTCTTCTCCGTCTTCGATTTCCAAGAAATCGAATTCTAGGTCCATGGAGTTTCCCCTTGAAATTCTAGGTCTATGTCCAAGAACTTGGTCATCGGAGATGACCACTGTTGCTCGGGGACGACAACAGGTCATCCTGGTCTAGGTGTCAGGGGTAAAATTGGAAACTCCGTAAACTACTTTGCTTGGGCTAGCCCCATTTGTGCTGATTTAATGTTGGACTTGCCTTAACCATTAAACAAAAGTTATTAGGGTGATTTTGGTTAAGTTTCAAAACTTTTATGTCCCTTTTATTAGTTTCTCCTTCATGAATATTGTAATGGTTTTTATTTGTTTATTTTTTCACGTTTCTCATTAAGGAGTGCAATCCAGACACACAGTTAAATGTATTTTTTTATGTAATTTTCCCTGATTAGGCTATCAGCAGCCTATGTTTTTGCTATTTTGTCTCTGACTCCAAATCTAAAATAATTAAAATTAAAATTAAAAAAAGCTGAGCTGTTGTTTCTTTATATATATAAAACGGTTCATGTATACCTAGATGCCATTTACACCTTGCATGTTTCAAAAATTAATGCAGCATTATTGCACCCAAAAGCCAACCCAAACCCAACTTTAATAATTTGTTTAAAACCCCATAAAGACAGCTTCCCATCATGTTTAGGACACATGGGAGGACTTGTAAGCAATGAGCTGGCTAAGTAAGTACTCATAAGATTATAATTTAGGGCCCTAAAGGTGCCCTATGAGGTATGCCCTTTCTTCTCCGTTTCCTTAAATTTGAATGAGGTGGTGAAGTTGGAGTTGGAGTGCTTCGGTACATGTCATGTTGCATTCCTTCACGCAATTGATCTTCTAATACTTCTGATGGTAACCTTCTTTTTTTTCCTTCCTTTCTTCCCCCTTGTTCTTCTTTCTTTGCGCTGAAGATAAAGCTGGCTTCCCCATTCTTCTTTAGTCCCTCAAGCTAATGTCAAAATCAAGAATATATATATATATGGATTATTTGTTAAGTCAACATCATCAACCGAATTGAAACCAAAAAAAAAAATTACCAACATTGTTATTTTAATTCAATAACATAACAAATTCTTGTCGTGGAGTATTGAACACTCACGACCACCTCCGACAAAGTAAAGACTAATCGCAACTATATCAAATTGTCATCGGCAAGGGCCTACATTGTTATTCTAATGCACATTTTAGTCACAATGATTTCTAGCTAAGAGACAGGTATGACAGACAAGATTGCAATGTCCTAGTTGATTATATATGGAAATTTTGTTAAAATTGACCTAAAATTTAATTGAGAAACGAAAAAGAAGAATAGGATCTAACCTTGCATCCCAATGAACAAAAACGAACCGGGTCCCAGAGACATCTCGCGCATATTTCACAGATGTGTGAGCCCCCTTTAACGGCAGTTTTAGGCTGAGGCCTCTGGTTAAGAAACAACACTCTCGCACTGTTTATCACATAAGTCTGAACTCCGCTGATGTCTAACACATTCTGAATCTCAGACACCCTCACAACATCGTGATACGATGACCGTCTGATCTGCATTACGATTTCCACACCCCCACAAAAAGAAAAAAAATTCAATTATACACAATTGAAAATTTAAGAAAAAAAACTTGAACTGAAATTTGTATATATATTCCTAATTACCTGAATTACTTGGTGATCTTTGTGTCTTGCTGATTTACAAAAAATGCAGAATGCGCCATTGTTGCAATCTAAGCAGTACATGTTGCATTCGCTTCTTGGCCCATCTTTGTGCGACCTGCAGATGGAGAAGAAGGCCGTCGACAACAACGACTCAAGCCACGAAGGTACCAACATCGCCGCCTGTTTGGATGCCAAGAAAAAAAAAGGTGGGTTAAGCCAAGAAAATAATCAAGACAACAATGTTAGATAGATTCCAGCTCTCGTTATCTCGTAAACGTTACACAAGAGAGAGAGAGAGAGCAAAAGGGTTTAAATTTTTTTGAAAGAGTAACATAAGATTTATCAGCAGAAGAATGTGAATTATATGAAAAAGAACAAAAAATTACAGCATACCATTGTTAAATGTGGGTGGGGAGATAAACGCTAGGGTGGGCACAGAAAAGGACAAGGTTTTTCTGTAACGGACGGTTGAGATGCAGAGGTGGGTGGGTGGGTTGGAGCTAGGGGGAAGGGTTAGGAGCGTTGGATTGGGAGAGAATGAGGGTTTGTGTTATTTGGGGGTTACGAAACACTTTTGATTCTTCTCTAAACAGCGTTGCGTCTTTTTGTAGAAGCACAGAGAGCGTCTGCAAAGCCGAAGGTTTGGGCGGGGAAGCCTTTCCGATTTATGAAAGGAAAAGTAGGAACTACGACAGAGAAACATGTATTCCACGTGCAATTAGGATCCGAGTGGCTTTAGGTTTTTGCCAAATAGACTAATTTTGTTGTATGTCTAAAGTGAGGTTTTTTTACTATGTGATTATGTCATATTGTAAACGGATTATATGTCATGGAGGAATTTTTTTCATCCCCAAAATATTATTTGTTTTGGTCCAGGATACTCATGGCCCCAGCATATATGGATCGAATATTGTATATGTGAGAGTACAATTTAAAAGTTTATGCATAAAAATAAACACTTTCCAGTTGGGAGAGAGAGTGTTAATTTAAAACAAAATTGAAGATAATATATATTATTTTTAAAAATCTTGTAGGATAGGCCAGAAAAAAAGGGGTTCTCTGAAGAAAGAAAAGGCAGAAAATGCCGTTGCGGCTCACCTGAGAAACCCTAAAACGGCCGAGAGAGATGAGGAGGAGGCCAGAGGAGGAAAATCACGGAAGCGAGAGGAGGGAGAAGAAGGAGCTGTTCGCGAGACGACAGAGGAGGCGTTGAGAAAGTGCAAATGAGTCGGGTTCATGGGTTTCGTGGGTTTGGACATATCACCAGTCCATTAAAAGATGGGCATGGTGGATATGGATAAAAAAAAAAAAAAAAAACCCAAGTCCATTCGCTCCATTTAATTTGAGTCCTATTTCCTAATGTGATAAAAAAAAAAAAAAAACCCAAAAAATATTTATTGCTTTCTTGATGTTTTCTCACGTTTTCAATAAAGCCCTCTTGTAAAAGGATTTTAACAATATTTTCAGTGATGTTAGTAGATGGTATTCGAACTGTTCTTTTTTTATTCATGTTAGCATTTCGTATAGAGGTTATTATGTCAGCAATAGTGTCTTTACTCATGATAAACTAAGATTTTTGTTTCCCCCGAATTTTGATATAATCAACATGCTCTTTTTAAAACCGGAGCAGGCTACCATGAGACAAAAGATCTTCTTTCTAAAGAGATTCTATTCGGAACTATTATATGTCCAAGGTCCAATATTGAAATAATTTCAGAGGTTTTCCTTGACTTTGTCCGTGTCAACAAACAATTCGAAATGCCTCGACTTTTTTAGAACAGGTCCGAGTCAAATAGCAATGATTCGAAGCACTTCTGTTACAAATAATGAAGAAACCAATAGGTTTAGATAGGAAGCAACATAAAATAAACCAAATTTTATACCCGAGTATTTGGTTTGATAACCTGCTACTAACTCTTCTTCTGCTTCTGGTAAATCAAAAGGTATAAAAAAAAAGACTGATGTAAGGAAAGATTGAAGATTTAGGTTGTTATTTTTTCATATTTCATATTGTTAAATCAGTAATATTTAACAAATAAAAATTTCGTTTCATATGTGTGTTATTTGAACTCGATTAAATTTGTGAAAAAGATATGATTAAGATTTCATAAAAAAAAAAAGAAAGAAGAATCACATTCTATAACAATATTATACTCTTAAACGGAAGACTGGTCGAAAAGACAATTTATCCGGAATGATTAGGCGTAAAGCGTCTGTAGGTGGCTTTTTAAGTCCGCCGTCAAATCCCAGGGCTCAACCCTGGACAGGCGGTGGAAACTACCAAGCTGGAGTACGGTAGGGGCAGAGGGAATTTCCGGTGGAGCGGTGAAATGCGTCGAGATCGGAAAGAACACCAACGGCGAAAGCACTCTGCTGGGCCGACACTGACACTGAGAGACGAAAGCTAGGGGAGCAAATGGGATTAGATACCCCAGTAGTCCTAGCCGTAAACGATGGATACTAGGCGCTGTGCGTATCGACCCGTGCAGTGCTGTAGCTAACGCGTTAATGGAGCCTATACCCATGGATTTAAATGACCATCCCTAATTCTTACAGCTCAGAAATATAATTGAGTGAATTGTGCAGTTAAGGGCTTGAATATCCCTTCCATTTGTCTCTTTACATAAATTATTATGTGAAAGCACACAAGAAAAATCAAGATCAACGCAAATGGTTTGTAGCTCAAACTAGTAAAAGTATTTATTTATGCACGAACAAAATGAAATTTAGTAAATTGGGGATGCAATTGTCATAATGGAAAAGAGATTGACATCGAGAATGACAAAGACTCTTGGATGTCTTAATAAAAAAATAGATTCAATTCAATAAATAAATGTTACGATTAATATTGATAAAGTATGATTGTGTAAATCCTAGGTAGATATGGTTTAAAATTCCTATGTAATATAGTAAATCTTTCGTATTATATTTTGTATTACTTGGAGCGTAAGTTTCTCTCTTCTTGTGATTTACTATAAATAAAGGCATTAGCACAAGGGAAACATACTACAATTTCTCTGAGCTCTTTTTCTCTCTATTGCCGCCGCACCCCCTCTCCCCCTTCAGCAAAATAGGCCACAACACATTATTAACACGCTTCTAACACTACTCTAAGGAATCTGAAGGTTATATTCTACTACAAACCAGTTCACAATCCACATCACATAATCCAAGTAACATCTACAATACGGTTTCAATTTTGATATTTTTTCAGCCTTGATTGCATGAAACCTTCATCATAATGCATGAACCCAATTCTAGCTTTTAAAAGAATTATAATCTTCTGCTTATTATTGTGTTCACACACATATATATATATGAGTGGTTAGTCAAATTATTTCTCAGTAATCTTTTTCATTCGTACTTGTATTCTCAGTTTATTTCCAGTTAAATTTATCTGTCTTACTCCCTTTGTTGACGTGTTTTTCTCTCAACCCAAACAGTAAGGCGTGGTCCAAACAATAAGTCCATAGGAGTCGGCCTGAGCGGAGCGCATGAGCGGAGAGAGAGAAAGCCATAGATTCAGGGAGAGTAAAATCTGGTAAATTTATTTGGTTTAAACTTTGAGTCATCTACAATGAGTAGATTATTTAGATCTAATTCGACTGCCAGCACTAGCTCTAGTAACACAATGAGTAGAATACCTGATATAGTTAATGAAGAACAAAAGTTAGATTTTAGTACAGAAGAATCTTGTAGTGACTGGAATATCCCTAAGGTATCCAGTAAGTCAATCTATAAGAAAAAATGGTCAGCAACTTCATTTCGCAGTGAACATCATGTTAAAACGGTAGAAAAGGCTTATGCTTTGAGTAAAGAACATGAAACTTGTCAGTTATTTACACCTGAACAAATTAGGTCACATAAAAAAGACGGTCATAATTATATTCATATTGGATTAGTTGAAATTGCAGTAAAACCACTAACAAGAAAAGGTCTCAACACTTCAGTACTTTTATGTCTTAGAGATACACGTTTTACAAATTTCAGTGATAGTGTTCTTGGTATGATTGAGTCAAGTCTTTATAATGGTCCAATTCATTTTGATTGTTTTCCAGATCTTACAGTTAGTCTTTCAGATCCTCACATGTTAAAAGCACTAACTTTGAACATAAAAACTTCAGGTTATGAAGTCTTAGAAGGAGTCCAACCGTTAGCATTAGTCTACAGAATTTATTACAAAGTCACAGGCACAAACATGAATTTCCAAGCTTTAGTCAAAAGTCCTAGAGACCACACACTTTTAATTCAAACAAATCAAGAAAATGCCAACATACATGTCCCACGAACAATCAAATGGTCAGAAGTCAATCTGCCCTCAGATTGGTGTTTAATAAATGAAAGTAAACCGGTAAATTTACAAAATAACTTAGTAAATTTAGATAACATAGAACAGTACTTTGACGGCACAGTCAGAATTAACTTTAATCCCCCAATTAGAAGGTCAAGTGTCAGTTTGCACGAGTTATCACAGTCAAATAGGTTTACAGATAGGGAAAGAAATTCTTTTTCTGGTTCCACCTCAGCGTCTAGAATTGATAGAGAACAAGATTTAATTAATGACTTAACCAATTTAAAAATTAATTCAATTAGAACACAGTCCCAGGTTACACATCCACACTACCAAAACCAGGATAATGAACAAACATCCCCAACAACCTCAGATTTTGAAGCAACTCAAGTAAACCCCCAGCTATTAGTCTTAAATAAACCTTTTCAAATCAATTGGAAACGGTTAAATAAAGACATAACAGCTGAAGTCAACATTCCTAGAAGGAACATTTTTAGGAATAAATATAATGTAGAACAAAAAGAGGACATTTACAGTAAATGGAAGCATTTTATGAATTTACATAGATTTGAAGTATTTTTCTTTGATTATGTCGAAGAAAACTATGAATCTGATAAACGTCTTGAAGTAATCACAAAAGAAAATTGGGTCAAGCAAGATAAAACAATTACTTCATCTAGTCATCCTCCTCTAGAAAACATAGTAATTACTTCATCCAATACTCACATACTGGCTTCTCCATTTAAACTTCCAAAAGAAGAAAGTGGACTAAAACCAGTCATAGAACAGAACAACTTCACGAATCAAAGTCTACACACGATAGGCAAACAGTTAGATAAAATAGAAGTCAAAATAGATCAATTAGCAGAGCCAAAATTAGCAGTAAAAGAAAAACCTTTAGTTAACTTTCCAGATGCCACGTCTAGTAAAACCACAACTTTACAGGTCACTTCCACTAGTCAAAAAGTAGATCAAATGTTACATGAGTTAAAAGGTGAAAGAACAGTTAGTGTTTTAAAAAACGAAGAAGTAACAGTAGAAACCCAGTCAGAAACCAGTTCAATCCAGGATAGTGAAGTTAATTCAATCCAACAGATTGAAGAAGCTTTTCAAGGATTAGAGTTAAAAAGAATCACCAATAGGAGAGTCAACCCCACAAGTTTAGTAAAAAACTGGTATCCAAGGCCAACTCCGCCAAATATCCAGTTTGAAGAAAGAAATTTTCAAAGTCAATTTTCTGTTTCGTCTGATAAATTGTATGAATAGAATATTGATGGTTTATCTGAGCAAGAATTATTAAATAAATTACAACACATGTCTATGGTTGCAAATAGTTATATTACTAATCATAATCTTAGTCAAATACAAGTTGTTGATCTTTTAGTCACAGGCTTCACGGGTATGTTACACTCCTGGTGGGAAAAACATCTCACAAAAATTTCAAAAAATGAAATTAGAAATGCAGTAAAAAAGGATGTAGAAGGTATTCCAATTTTTTATGAAAACATTGGAAGAAGAATCTCCGATGCAGTAAATACTTTGTTTTTTACAATTATTGAACATTTCATTGGTACACCTAGTAATGTAACTTCTAGAATACATGATCAACTTAGTAATCTACGTTGTCCTACACTTAGTGATTTTCGTTGGTATAAAAATGTATTTATGTCTAGAGTCATGCTACGAGAAGATAGTAATCAACTATTTTGGAAAGAAAAATTTATAAATGGTTTACCAAATCTTTTTGCACACAAAATCAGACAAGTTTAATCAATGAAGATGGTATCATACCGTATTCAACCCTTACTTATGGAAATATCATCAATATTATCCAAAAGGAAGGATTGAAAATGTGTATAGATATGAAAATAACTAAAAAAGTTAATCAAGATAGGTCAATTGCAAAATATGAGTTAGGAACTTTTTGTGAACAGTATGGGTTGCCTCCAATAGCCTCATCTAGTAAAAAGAAACTTACAGATTTCAAAAGTCATAATAAGTATCCAAGTCATAGACGCAGTAAATATAGATTTAAAAATAGACGTTTTGAAACTGATAAGTTTTATGAAAAACCAAAATCTAATAAATGGAAAAAGAATTTTTCAAATAAATTCCAGTAAAAAAATAATGATGACCAGAAAGGAAAATGCTATAAATGTGGTAAATTTGGGCACTATGCCAATAAATGTAGAGTCAAGAAAACTATTAGTCAATTGAAGATCTCTGAGGAAGAGAGAAATCAATTAATCCAAGTCTTAGAATTAATCCAAGTCTTAGAATTAAGAGATACAGACCCAAGAAAATTCAGACTCTAGTTCAAACTCTAGTCAACTTTCCACAACCTCGTCCTCACCAAGAGTTAAGATAGGCTGTACTGATGGATGCTGTAAAACCATATCAGTACTTAGTAAACAAGAAGAACAGGAAGATCTTCTTATAGAACTAATTAGCAAAGTAGAAGATCTAGAATTAAAACAATTTTATCTTAAGAAACTTAAAAAATTAGTAACTCAGGAAGAACCCAGTCCGAGTCAGTCCCAGACAAACCCAAAAATTTGTCTTAGTAAAACTTTAGAATGGTTTAGTCAACCAAAGAAGGAAGTTACAATTAGAGACCTTCAAAGAGAAGTTAATAAAATCAAAGAAGAAATAGGTTTATTAAAATCAGAAAATATAGAAGTTAGAACACACCTTAGTCACCTTCAGACGCAAGCCATCAAGGGTAAGAAATTAGTAAATCCAGAAGAAGAACAAGACACTTCGTCAAGTTCAGATTCTGAGTCTAAAGAGTCAGCTAAAGAATTAATTTTAGGATTATTAAGTAAAATTAGAATTCAAAAATGGTATTCTAAAGTAAAAATAATCATTGAGGATTTTCAATTTGAAACCATTGCTTTGATTGATTCAGGCGCTGATTT